>JASANB010000471.1:0-102097 GCA_030248155.1 Sabatieria punctata | reverse complement strand
GTACAGTACAGTACAGTACAGTACAGTACAGTACAGTACAGTACAGTACAGTACAGTACAGTACAGTACAGTACAGTGCAGTACAGTACGTCAGTACGGCACAGTACAATATACAGTACAGTACAGTACAGTACAGTACAGTACAGTACAGTACAGTACAGTACAGTACAGTACAGTACAGTATAGTACAGTTATTTGAACTGACATGCAGTACAGTACAGCACAGTGCAGTACGGTACGGTACGGTACGGTACGGTAGAGTACGGTACGGTACGGTACGGCGCAGTACAGTACAAATTTTGTACTTTCTATGACAAACAAAAACCTAATAAACTTCACTCAACGAGCCTCCACAACTTTTTGATTTCTTACAAAACCGTCGAAATTCGACGTTTTTGGGATTGGTTAAAGGATAGTAGACTGAATTACAAGCTCCCTTTGCTACATAGTAGCCGCAGCTGGAAGTCAAATCGCGACAATCTGAAAAAGTCTAAACCTTTGAGACGAAAAACCGAAAATTGAAAAAATATTACCTCCCCTTTCCTTACTGCCATTGCACAAGCCTTTGTGACAGTTGCCATTGCACAAAAGAGCACGGCTTTCGGAGCGGCGGGGCGGTTGTTGTAGTTTCCGCTAAAATTTGCATAAAATATACAGTCTTGTACTTTTCTTTATTACCCTGGTTTGTAGCGGCAGACCAGAACACCATAACGCTGCCCATTCACATTACGCAGTTTCTTTTGTAGCCACAACCCAACAAATTTGAACGCGCCCAAACTACCTGAAAAGGGGGTTTAGTACAGTACAGTACAGTACAGTACAGTACAGTACAGTACAGTACAGTACAGTACAGTACAGTACAGTACAGTTCGGTACGGTACGGTACGGTACAGTACAGTACAGTACAGTACAGTACAGTACAGTACAGTACAGTACAGTACGGTACGGTGCGGTACGGTACGGTACGTATATGCAAAATGCAAGTTGACCAGTATTTTGAGACTCACCGCACTGTACAGTACAGTACAGTATAGTACAGTACAGTACAGTACAGTACAGTACAGTACAGTACAGTACAGTACAGTACAGTACAGTACAGTACGGTACGGTACGGTAGGATACGGTCACGGTACGGTACGGTACGGTACGGTACGTATATGCAAAATGCAAGTTGACCAGTATTTTGAGACTCACCGCACTGTACAGTACAGTACAGTACAGTACAGTACAGTACAGTACAGTACAGTTCAGTACAGTACAGTACAGTACAGTACAGTACAGTACCGTACTGTACTGTACCGTACGGTACGGTACGGTAGGATACGGTCACGGTACGGTACAGTACGGTACGGTACGTATATGCAAAATGCAAGTTGACCAGTATTTTGAGACTCACCGCACTGTAGTGACCATAGAGTAAGCGGAAAACGTAACGTCTGTAGTTAATCTGTTTTGTGTATTTTGCGCCAATAAACCAACTGTAAACCATAGCTTTATAATCGCTGCCGATTCGGTGTTTACAGTAATTTTCGCCTAGTCCACTTGGGCGATGGGGATCTAAAATGAATCAGTCTAGAACAGACACAGAACTTTTTTTTATCTAGAACAACTTTTTGAGCCGATTTGGTCTGATTTGTTTTGGTTTATTAGGCGTGAAATCGTAAAAATTTCTCGCAAAAGTTTTTTTTCAAAACGGCAGCGCAGACACTAAGACCTTGACAAAAAAGGCAAAGTCGACTTAACAAAATCAAATTCTTACCGTGCGTCGAAGGACATGTGTTCACGAATTTTTGCGTCTCAGCCGCTATAGCTGCGTCCCATTTCTAAAGCAAATTTTCTTCTATACATACGTACAAGTACCGTAAAACTTCTAGTAAAAGCGCCGCTCCAATAGTAGCGCCCTTTACGGACAGCACGAAAATATATACGCGCACGTTCTAATACAGTAGTAGCCCTTCTAATAATAGCGCTCCCTATCAACGCTTTGTACGTGTTTCCATTGTAGAATACTGTTCCTTTGTGACAATTTTCTTTGATTAAGCTTGCAAACATTAGTCAGACTAAAACTCGTATAAAGATTGCTTGTGTTTAAGACAAAAATACCCTGTATTTTCAGAAAAATTTGGATACTCGAGATGGTCCCTAGCCAGGAAGCCCTTGAAGTTAGGTTAGGCTTATATCGAGCAAACACAGAAAAAGAACGCAATAGAAAACGTTGTGCATGTATTGGTCTTATGTTGCCGAGGTTAGATCAAACATTGGTAGGCTACTAATTCTTTTTGTAAACGGACTAAGAGAATATGAATTGACAACTCCACTAGGTAAATTATTCCATAGCTGAATGGTTGTGACTGCAAATGAGAACTTTCTACCTACAGTTTATGTTTGTCTTTAAAACCGGTATATACAGTTTCTTATCATGACCCCTTCATGGTTTTACCCTTAGTCTTTAAAACGCATATCATTCAGTTCATGTAAATTCGGCATACGTACTGTTGTAGTCAATGATAATAATTCGATCCCTCCCCTACTTTTTGTCAGTCCCGCCACTGTCTTAGGCTGACCACCTGTTAGACGTAAGCTTTCATTACAGTTCTTCTGGTTAGCAGAAATCTACGTGTATTGTATTAAGAGCAGGGCTAGTATTGAGTCTGGGTTTCATTACGCAGAAAAAAAGCAGTAAAACCCACCATCTCAGCCATATACCTAGCACTGGGCACTCCCGGCATTTTACCCAGCGCCACTTTGGACCGGAATTCGTTGTGGATTCTCAGCACATCAGCCTTCCAATCGGCGTTTGTCATAAGAAGACAGCAAAGAAGAGTTAGAGTGAGCCGGAATAACAAGACCATCTCTCAGTGTAGTTTTGTTAAAAAATCACCAGTTTTCACGGACGGGCCTACCGGCAGACTGGCGTCGATTGGGTGATGGAGGGGCGTCGAGTGGCGCCGAGGGGCAGGTTGCGCCGTTTATCACCGACAGATCTGTGGCAACCACGTCAAACAGCGGTCTTTTTTAACCACCAAAACTTGATCTAAGCCGTCTTTGGGACGCCAGCCAGTTTAAACTCACTCAACTATGAGAGACATCACGAAGTTCACGACCGTTCGAAGGTCTAATCAACAGGGATGCCTACCAAATTCAAACTTGAAATTTGATATGGTATGGTATAGTATAAAGTTGGCGATTTGAATTCGATATGGTATGCTATAGTACTACTAGCCAATTCAGTTTGAATTTGGTTGGTATGATTTGGTATGAACTTGGTACAGTAGTGGTAGTCAGGGATGCCTACCATACCAAAATTGTACTAGTACAAAAATCAAACTTTGAATTTAGTACTAGTACCATGCCAAACCAAATTCAAAACAGCTCCTTCTATACTATACCATACCATATCAAAATCAAACGCCTTTACCAGACAATTTTAGTACTAGAATTTTGATTTTGGTATGGCGTTTTCATTCTAGTACTAGCTTGTTGGCTATATTCATAACACTTTTCAAATGCGTCAAAATATATTCCCAATCCTTTCTGCATGTTTTGATTCGAAAAAACTCAAGAAAGGTGGATTGAGCATAATTTCCAAAGGCTTCTATGACATTATCACAGCAAACTACCACTACTGTACCAAATTCATGCCAAAATCATACCAACCAACCAAATTCAAACTGAATTAGCTAGTACCATACCATACCATATCGAATTCAAACCGCCAACTTTATACTATACCATACCATATCAAATTCAAAGTTTGAACCTGGTGGTAGTTTGCTGTGATAATGTCACAGAAGCCTTTGGAAATTATGCTCAATCCACCTTTCTTTAGCTTTTTTTCGAATCAAAACATGCAGAAAGGATTGGGAATATAGTTTGACGCATTTGAAAAGTATTATAAATATAGCCAACAAGCTAGTACTAAAATGAAAACGCCTTACCGAAATCATAATTCTAGTACTAAAATTATCTGGTAAAGGCGTTTGATTTTGATATGGTATAGTATAGTATAGAAGGAGCTTTTTGAATTTGGTTTGGTATGGTAACTAAATTCAAAGATTGATTTTAGCACTAGTGCAATTTTGGTATGTTAGGCATCCCTGCTAATCAACATTCACAATTTGTATAGAGAGTTTTAGACTTAAGGACAGAGCAGCGTTCAGTTGAATAAGTTGGTTGGGGCAGGAATAACTCCCATCCCATCCCACATCGCATACATACAGTTGTGGCCAAAAAAAGTGCAACGTTTACGTTCGTAAACGGACGTATACGTCCGTTTACGGGTGACCTCGACCTGTAACCTGACTCTTGATACCGACGTTTACGTACGTATGCGACCCAGTAGAACTAGCTGTAATCGGATCGCATTTACGGCCGTTTACGTTTGACCCCGCTTAGCCATCGGCTGAGTGATGATTGCTGTATCGATAGCACAGAGTTCATCTTTTAATTACACCAGAAAGTAATAACGCAACTCATACTGGATATTAATAATTACAGTACACAATAATTACAATACATCTAATTAACTACGCTACCGGAGTTCCTCAGCCCGAAACTGGGCCAACTGGACGGACAATGAGATCAGGACTCTTGCGGCGCGTAGACTCGACCTTTTGTCGGAGCTGCATCTAACTAGTACTTTAGTTTGCTGTTGGATATTTAGTCGCTAGTGCTGCTTGTACAATGTATAGCAAAATATATTTGTAAAAAAGAGCTAGGTCCCATAATTATCAGGTGGCGAGAAGTACAGTTATCGCCAAAAAACCGCAATGAAAACGATTGGTCAGGCGAATCGTTCTGACGGTTCATCAGTAGAGTTTGGTTACGGTATTATGCAAGCCTGGGCCTCCCTCTACTCGGCCCAGTATCAGATAGCAGCCAATTACATAATTGACCCCACTGCCTGCCTGCCTTCCTGACTGACCGAGCAACCCTGCCCTGGTCCCTAATTAAACTGGCTGCTAGTGAGTCAAATGCTATTTACTTGAGCACTCGCTGGCTACTTTCGCTCACCCGGCAATCGCGTTTTTATCTTTACCCCCAAAGCAGCATTTATTCAACTGCGCCGGCTTTAAATTCACAAACACACATTAAATGCACCTTATAGTAATGTCAACAAAACTGCAAAACTTCTACTAAAGAACAGAACAGTGATTAATTCTGTTAAGTTAAAGTAGTTTAGCAAAGCTCGTCCGCCATGGAGTGGAGTGACCAACGGTCATTGGCGGCCGGCATAATTGCGTCGGTTCGGTGGGCGGGCGTCCAAATGTGTGAGGCCCTAACAGTTGCCTGTCTGGGTGGGCTTGACTAACAGCAGTCCTTGTCTTCATAACTCAAGTCGCCAAAACCGCAGGACTATGTACCAGGGCTGTTTGTTTTCCGGAAAAAACCTCAAGCCGGTTTTTTCCGTTTTTTTTTCGAAAAGTTGTTTTCCAAGATGACAGAAAAAAATTTTTAACAATCGCTTTTTATGGCGTAATTCAACGAAATAGCGTGACTTTTATTACCAAATGCACTAATTTCATGTTTTAGAGTAGTAATTTGATTTAAAAACAACAAAAATATACAATAATAAAGTTGCCTGAAAATGGTGCCGGTATTTTTGGCCAAAAAAGCTAAGTTATGCCATGGAAATGCTTGTAAGGCTTCTATTAACGTAAATTCAAAGCGTTTGAAGCGAATTTAACCAGTTAGTGTGCCTATTTGTGCCTAATCTTTGTTCTCCTTTGTTCTTGATTCTTTGTTCATGCGTATATACGTATATGCATGTTTGTAAATTTATAGCCGGCGCAGTATGTATATGGTGTTTTGGAGCTGAAAGTAAAAAAACACGATTGTCCGGTGACGAAAATTGGCCAGCGAGCCACCAAGTAAATGGCACTTGGCTAGCTAGCAGGGAGTTTAATTAGGGACCGGCCGGGTCCCTCAGTCAGGCAGGCAGGCAGTGGGGTCAATTATATAATTAACAGCTATCTGATACTGGGCCGAGTAGAGAGAGGCCCAGGCTTGCATAATATCGCAACCAAACTCTACTGATGAACCGTCACAACGATTCGCCTGACGAATAGCTTTCATTGCGGTTTTTTGACGATAACTGTAGGTCTGCTGGCCTAAGGTCAAAATGTAAAATGTCACCTTCAGTTCAGAACAGACAGTGACGACAGGGCTAGTCTAAGGTCAAACGTAAACGGCCGTAAATGCGATCGGATTACAGCTAATTCAGGCAGGGCCGTATGCATACGTAAACGTTCGTATGGAGCATCAGATTACTGGCAGAGGTCACCCGTAAACGGACGCATACGTCCGTTTACGAACGTAAACGTTGCACTTTTTTTGGCCACAACTGTAGTTTATTCTATTTGAAATGATAATATGGTAGTTTGTTTACTTATAGAATAATCTACTCATTCGATGCAGCCGTTCGAAGTGTGGGATCGGATGGGTTACTGCCCAAGTTATTTAAAAATTATCAACACAACAGTTTTGTTTTGTTTTTGTTTTGTCAGTCCGCAACTGTGAATCTCCCATAAAACATGCACATTCTTTCTAATTAGATAAAAAAATTCGCCTGGGGCCTGTTTCACCAATTTATAGAAAAAAACAAAGCAGATTTTACAATCGCATATACAAACGTGCCCGATTCTTACATCTTCTTTACATAATATGCTTTGTACCTTACCTTGCGCCATAGGATTTGAAATTGGCTGATATTTTTGTATGCACCAAATGACAAACTGGTCTAAAAACGTCATAGGCTACCAATATTAGATCCAAATAATATTTACGAAAGAAGAAATAGGCTGTTTTTGTTGCGTACACGGATGTACAATTGAACGTCGCTTTGTGAGTGAACGTTGTGCTACACAGACGCTGCTGAATATGGTAAACAAACCTAATAAACTGTACGACGGTGTACTTTTGGCAGAAAAGAACACCATCCAACTTACTACTAGCCGAGAGACTTGGCTTGGCAAAATGGATTTCCTTTTGAGGTATCATTTTCAAACTACATGTACAAAAAATTTACTGACCATTCTTACTAGCGTGGTTGGTTACACCGTAGGACTGGGAAACGTATGGCGATTTCCTTATGTTTGTTACCAAAATGGAGGCGGTATGTGTATAAAACGAACTCTTAAAACTTCACCAGAATCTTCTTTCAGGAGCATTTCTGATTCCCTACTGCACATTTTTGATCTTCTGCGCCATTCCACTCTGCATGTTGGAAATGAGTTTAGGCCAATTTGCCAGCCTGTGCCCTACAGCACTTTTCCCTAAATTCTGTCCTCTGTTTGGAGGTGTTTGTCTGAAAGATTTACGAAGAAACAGTTCGAATTTTTTAGGTGTTGGATTGGCACAAATGCTCTGTTCAGTTGTGTGCATCGCTTACTACAACGTTCTCATAGCATGGTGTTTGTACTTTTTGTTTCTCAGTTTAAAGTAAGCGTAGTTGACTCAATAATATACATATGTCAACTAACTTATCGACTCATACTAAATGAAGGCTTGTAGCTACAAGCTACCCTGGTCTGATTGTGACAACAGTTGGAATACTGAAAACTGTGTGTCAGGAGTTGGATTGTTGTTCTCAAACCTTTCTCTCAATGCAACCGGAAGAGCTGTGACCGCTAGCGAAGAATTTTGGACGTAAGCTTATGTACAGTATGTCTTCTGTAACAGAGTAGTGTCTTTCAGTCATCATGTTTTGAATTTGTCAGCCGGTATAGAATCTCTAGGCGCAGTGCAAATTCCACTTTTGATCGTTTTCGCAATTTCCTGGATCATTTCATTTCTTTGTATCTGCAGAGGAGTGCGCTCTAGTGGACGGGTATGTAGTTATGTGTGGTATGATGATGATGACGATGATGATGATGATGATGATGATGATGATGATGATGATGATGATGATGATGATGATGATGATGATGATGACGACGACGACGACGACGACGACGATGACGACGACGACGACGACGATGATGATGATGATGATGATGATGATGATGATGATGATGATGATGATGATGATGATGATGATGATGATGATGATGATGATGATGATGATGATGATGATGATGATGATGATGGCGGCGGCGGCAATGACAACAACAATGATGAGGACAATGATAAGAATGACAAAACAATCGCAATGGGAGTGACAGTGACAATGGCAGTGACAGCGAAAACGAGAATGAGAATGGCAATGATGGGGGCAATGACACTGATAATGACAGGGCCAATGACAATGACAGTGACATTTATTTATTTGTTTAGTTATTAGAGTGAGCTCCATCGGCTCTTAGGCCCCTATGGAAATACATCCACCAATGGGGCACAAAACACATTGTCTGTTTCAAAGGATCTGGTGACTATTAAACTAAGTCTGGATATGAGTCAATCGTAATAAAAAGTACAGATTAGAATAATAATGACAGTGACAGTGACAATGACAATGACAGTGGCAGTGACATTGACAGCATCAATCACAGTGGCAGTGGCAATGACAATAATGACAATGACAGCAACAATGACAATGACAATGACAGTGACAATAACGATTATTATGACCATAATTATTATTAATGTTATTATTAATTTTAGGTGGTCTACATTACCGCAACATTTCCATATTTGGCCTTGTTAGTGCTGCTGTGTCGGGGTCTGACTTTGGAGGGCGCGTTAGATGGAATTAAATATTTGCTCACTCCAAACTGGCCAAAATTGTTGAATATCAACGTTTGGTTTGCTGCAGCACTTCAGATTTTCTATTCTGGAGGTGCTGGATGGGGTGGCTTGACCACTTTCGCATCGTTCAACAAATTTCATCATAGAATCAATAGGTGACTACACTCGAAAGTGAATACAAAAGTAACAGAAAACAATTTCCTTGCAGGGATGCTCTAATAATGCCACTGCTCAACTGTGCCACTTCATTGTTTGCTGGAATCGTGGTCTTCGCAATAATTGGTCACATGGCTCACAATGCAAACACACAAGTCTCTAAAGTCATTGTTGGGGGTAAACAAACACTACAATCTACTATTGTTTGGTATTGGATTTTCCGTTTGTGTATGTGTATGTGTATGTGTATGCGCATTTACCTTCAAATGTGTATAGTAATTTGTGTATACACGTTCAACAAAACAATGTGTATTTTTGTGTATGTGTATTGTACTGAAAATGCAAATTTTTTGGTAGATTTTCAGTCAGAAAAGGCTAGAAAAATCAAATCTCTCAATGTCTGTTGCTTTAAAGCTTGGATAGCTTTGAAATCGGTTTATTTTGGCCATTTTAAGGCTTTATGAAGATACCTACTGTTTATTACTGCAGCAAAAACATCGAAATTTTACGATTCTGCTTGAAATTTTATCGACTTTTGCTGATCAAATACACATACACAAAAATACACATTTTGAGTACTGTTTGTGTATGGTGATGTGTATCGGAATGTTCAATGTGTATGTGTATGTGTATGTGTATACACATTGAAAAGACAATGTGTATTTTTGTGTATGGTAAATGTGTATGTGTATACACAAACAACTGTACTACAATCAGATCATTTTTGTCTACAACTAGAGTGCGAAGTGGTGTTGGGTGTTTTCCAGGTATTGGGATTGCGGTATTGTGGTGTCAGTCAAGAATTCTGATTGGGGATAAGTGGTGTCAGGCATTGCGACTTGGGGCATTTGGTATTGGAATATTGAGGGTGTGATGTATTGGTATGTAGGCATAAGTTGTTTATTGTCATTGGGTATTGCGTATTGATTATTGGAATATTGGAAATGTGATGTCAGGTATTGGGATGGGGCATTGAAGAAGTCATATATTGGGATTAAGTATTAGGGGTGTCAGGTATTGAGATTTGGGGTAATGGGATATGGAGGCATAAGATATTTATTGTCATTGGGCACAGTGTGGTGCATTTTGAAAATTTGACACTAGGTAAAGTAATACTAGGTAAAGTTGTCACCTAAAAAACTAGGTAAAGTAATACTAGGTAAAGTTCTCAGCTAAGAAACTAGGTAAAGTAATACTAGGTAAAGCCCAGAAAAACTAGGTAATACTAGGTAAACCTAAAACGCTCGAAATCAAATCAAAATATTATTTTTGGTTCAATAGAACAATGATGAAGTTAGTGGAGTTGAAATTTACGAAATTTGACACATTTCAAGTAAATATTTGTATTTTATTGATCAAATAAGTCAGAAATTCATTCTCTAGGCCACTGTAATTGTGGGAAAGCCGGAAATTTTAAGGTGTGCTGACTGAAAAAGCCACGTAAAACTGAAAATATCAAACTAGGTAAACTGTTCTACCTAGAAGTACCTAGTTATGTGGATCTAAAACTAGGTAAAGTAAAACTAGGTAAAGTAGAGTAACCAGCAACTAGGTAAAGTAAATCTAGGTACTTTTCCCGAATAGTAACTAGGCATACATGTACTAGGGGGGGGTTGGGGGGGGGTTACTCCCCCCAGCTGGAAAGGCAAACCCCCCGTTACCCCCCCCCCCCCCCCCCCCCCCGAGACAGGTTAAGGGACCCCCCCCCGACCAAAAAATACAAGTACTAGTGGTGGCTCCAGCATTAACAAACTGGGTCAGAAATCACTAATTTTTAGCCTAAAATTCACTTGAAAAGCCTTCGGAAACTGAATTTGGCGTTTCCACTGCTGATATTTAAGAGAAATCGGTGTTTTTGGAAGCTCTTTTTGTCATTTTGTGCTTGTTTTTAGCTTTAAAACGCTATTTGGCAGCTTAAAATAGCGATTTTTAGCGTCCTTACTGAAAAAAACGTGCTAAAAACGCATTTCTAGGCGTTTTGGAGCTTTTCGAAATCTGGGACCCCACCTCTGGACGAAACCCCCCCCTCGACCCCCCATCTGAGGAAGAAACCCCCCCTACCCCCCTCCCCCCAGGTCGACCCGGAGCTGTTACATGTATGTAACTAGGTAATACTAGGTATACCTAGTTACCTAGTTACCTAGATAAAAAGTGCACCACACTGATTGGGCATTGCATATTGATTATTGGAATATTGGAGATGTGATGTCAGGTATTGGGAAGGGGTATTTTAGAAGTCAAATATTGGGATAAAGTATTAGCGGTGTCAGGTATTGAGATTTGGGGTAATGGGATATTAGGGGTATCAGGTTATTAGGAAATTATTGGGATACAAGGTATTGGTGTATTGAAGGTGTTAGGTAACAGGGGTTTTGGAATGTGAGGATGTGAGGTATTTAGTTTGAGGCATGGGGTTTTCTTCTAGCTTTTGCTATTCCTTTTGGTATTGTATTTTTGCACTCAATTAACAAAGCAAATTTCCATGTCCTGGATTGGTATTCGTAGTGTACCCAGAGGTATTGGCAACCTTCCCATTGGCCCCAGTTTGGTCTGTGCTATTCTTCACAATGCTCATTGCATCCGGGCTTGACACCCAAGTATCCAAACTTTTGCTTAGTACCAGTATAAAACGATGAAACTGAATGTTTAGTTCGGCACTTTGGAGACAGTTAGAATGGCTCTAACCGACGCGTGGCCCGACCTGCTGCGAAAACGGAAACTTCTCACCAGTGCCTGTTTGTGCCTTGGTTTTTTTCTTGTTGGCCTACCTTTTACAACTCAGGTCAGGATATTACAGATTTTTAATGAACACCTCTATCGATTTATATTTTAGGGTGGGATTTACATTCTGCAGATCTTCGATTGGTACTGTAGCATGGTGACTTTATTTTTGGTTGCTCTAATTGAGTGTCTTGTTGTAGTTTATATTTACGGTAAGCTACAGTGTTTTAGGGAGGTGTATACGGTAGATTTGTTCTAGGCGTGAAGCAGTTCTTCGCTGACATTACACAGATGGTTGGGAATGAGCCTAGCAAGTATTTCGTAGTAACTTGGGGCTTCGTAACTCCAGCTATTGTTGCAATCTTGATGGTGTTGAACTTTGTCTACCATACTCCTGTTACCTATGACGAATATGTGTATCCGGGTAATCAATTACCTTATACAGTCAGGCACTGAATGCCATATATGGCACCGGTACTTAGGTAGTAGGGAGAGCAGGGATGCCTACCGTACAAAAATTGTACTATTTAGTACTAAAATCAAACTTTAAATTTAGTACCAGTACCATACCAAACCAAATTCAAAACAGCTCCTTCTATACTATACCATACCATTAGTGTTCCGACGATATCAAAACTTGTCGATGTTCGATATCGATATCGATATCGATATTTTCAGCTCAATATCGATCGATATCGATATCGATATCGATATTTATAGTTATGCAAGAAAATGTGAAAATTTAAGAGCAAACTGCTCTCACTGCTTATCAGTCAAGTACTGATGCAATCAAAGATCTGAAATCAATTAAGTAAGGGAATCGCAGAAAAGGTAGTGGCCCTTCTGAAGCCCTTCAATGAAGCGGTTGACCTCTCAGGCCGATGCCCCACCCTCATTAGGCATAAATTAGCTCGGACAGAATTGTGTATTTTAACTTTTTAAATTTTTAAATTGTGTATTTTAAGAGTCAGTCTCTGAACCGATCGAGTCTTGGTCCTTTGCCATATTCAGACCCCAAAAATGAAACTTTGGCGTGGAGGGCTCAAAGTTGGACGACTAATACGTATGGATAGGTTATATAACCACTGCAAAGGATATCCCGATTCGACGCTCCACGCTCGAGATACGGCCTTCTGAAAATCGGTCCGCTTAACTATGGGACCAAAATTTCAAAATCGAATTTCTAGCGCAATAATCAGTGTTGGGACTTAAAAATTGGGGGCATAGGGTAACTTTTAGAGTACTTTCAGAATCAACGGTCGAATTCCATTTTCAATGAAAAAATTTTTTTTCGACTCCCTTTGGAGCCCCCTAGCTCGTCTGGAACCCCCCTACACCGTTTTTTTTATTTCAGAATATTGTAGCGCTATCAATTCCCCACAGTTTCGTATAAGCCACATTGGCTGACCCGTGGAAGAAAGTGGTGAAATATGGCTTCAAAGTTGAAAAATCCACAAATTTTTAGTTTTGGTACTGCACCAAAATTTCCTGCTGGAGTTTCTAGCGCACTAATCAGTGTTGGGACTTAAAAATTGGGGATTTAGGGTAACTTTTAGAGTACTTTCAGAATCAACGGTCGAATTCCATTTTCAATGAAAAAAATTTTTCGACCCCCTTTGGAGCCCCCTAGCTCGTCTGGAACCCCCCCTACACCGTTTTTTTTATTTCAGAATATTGTAGCGCTATCAATTCCCTACAGTTTGGTATAAGCCAGATTGGCTGACCCGTGGAAGAAAGTGGTGAAATATGGCTTCAAAGTTGAAAAATCCTCAAATTTTTAGTTTTGGTACTGCACCAAAATTTCCTGCTGGAGTTTCTAGCGCACTAATCAGTGTTGGGACTTAAAAATTGGGGTTTAGGGTACCTTTTAGAGTACTTTCATGATCAACGGTCGAATTCCATTTTCAACGAAAAAAAATTTTTCGACCCCCTTTGGAGCCCCCTAGCTCGTCTGGAACCCCCCTTACACCGTTTTTTTTATTTCAGAATATTGTAGCGCTATCAATTCCCTACAGTTTGGTATAAGCCACATTGGCTGACCCGTGGAAGAAAGTGGTGAAATATGGCTTCAAATTTGAAAAATCCTCAAATTTTTAGTTACTAAAACCAAAACCAAAACTAAAAATTTGAGGATTTTTCAACTTTGAAGCCATATTTCACCACTTTCTTCCACGGGTCAGAAAATGTGGCTTATACCAAACTGTTGGGAATTGATAGCGCTACAATATTCTGAAATAAAAAAAACGGTGTAGGGGGGGTTCCAGACGAGCTAGGGGGCTCCAAATGGGGTCGAAAAAATTTTTTTTCATTGAAAATGGAATTCGACCGTTGATTCTGAAAGTACTCTAAAAGTTACCCTAAACCCCCAATTTTTAAGTCCCAATACTGATTAGTGCGCTAGAAATTCGATTTTGAAATTTTGGTCCCATAGTTAAGCGGACCGATTTTCAGAAGGCCGTATCCCGAGCGTGGAGCGTCGAATCGGGATATCCTTTGCGGTGGTTATATAACCTATCCATACGTATTAGTCCTCCAACTTTGAGCCCTCCACGCCAAAGTTTCATTTTTGGGTCTGAATACTGAAACTCGATTGGCCCAGAGACTGACTCTTAAATTTTCCTACTTTTACGCACACAACAATATCGAAAATATCGATGCGAAATATCGCGATATCGATATCGATATTGGAAAAAGGGTCGATATATCGACTTTTCGATATCGATATCGATATATCGTCGGAACCCTACATACCATATCATAATCAAACGCCTTTACCAGATAATTTTAGTACTAGAATTATCATTTTGGTAAGGCCTTTTCATTTTAGTACTAGCTTGTTGGCGATATTTATAACACTTTTCAAATGCGGCAGTATATATTCCCAATCCTTTCTGCATGTTTTGATTGGAGAAAACTCAAGAAAGGTGGATTGAGCATAATCTCCAAAGGCTTCTATGACATTATCATACCAACCAAATTCAAATTGAATTAGCTAGTACTATACCACACTGTATCGAATTCAGATCGCCAAGTTTATACTATACCATACCATATCAAATTCAAAGTTTGAATTTGTTGGGATCCCTGCTTTCAAGTGCCTGACTGGTTAGAAAGATTACTCTGAAAACTGTTTACCTATATGTATTATAGATTGGGCAATACTTCTGGGCTGGATAGTGGCAGTAACATCCGCTCTACCAATTCCAATCTGCTTGTTTAGAAACATGCTTTGCAAAAGAACTCAACTGCCTTTCATTCAGGTTGCGCCGATCTATATTATCATCATTATTGTGTTTTTAAATAACTCTTTATGCTAATTTAGCGTATTGGTGATTGTCTGCGGCCAAGTCCAGACTGGGGACCTGCCTTGTCGATGCATCAAAATTCACTTCTGCGAAAACCACCGGATAAGTTGCATGAAACAGAAACCTGATCTGAGATCTGGTTGCTTAGGAATCTCTTGCATTGTTTTATTGTTTCTCACTCTATTACAACCACCCCCCCGTGTTTTACCCTACACTGTGTTTGGTATGAAAAAGCGCAGCTTTTGATCTGAATCAAACTTAGAGGCAGCAGCAGTGCTAAATCTGCATAACTGATCACAGAATCAGCTGCCATCTCATTTTGAGTTGTTTTTAAGCTTCAGGACAGTCTGGTTGCTACCTGAACCATTCACACTAGCAAACAAAACAAGAGGTAGCCGTTTTATCATGTCAGCTTTTCATTCACTTTTATTATTAGTAACTGTACACTGTATAGACTACTGCTAGATTACCTTCTGCTAACTTTTTTCAGAGTCCGAGCGGCGTCACAAGAAAATTTGCGCAGAAATGAAATTTTGGTGAGTGCTCCGATTTTTAAGATTTCACTAATACCGGAGAGTGCTGCATAGGGTACCCCCCCAGATAGTGTACCCCGGGTACACTACTTGGAGATGAGTTTTATGTCAGCGCGGCATTGTTTAGATTGTGCGCTATGGTAGGAGAAGGCTTTGAAACAAATTTTTAAGTGCGGTGTGGTGTTAGCGGCAGCGTAAACGTCAACTCTCAAGAAACAGCAATTGATTATACAAACTGTTCTTTCTGTAGTCCTTAATCATCACTAACTTTTTCATGTTTCTGTTGCTATGCTGTTCGCACTTAGATGTACGTATTCTATTTCTTTCTTTTTAATTGCCCACCAACAATAAGGATTTTGATCAGTTTGTTTAAGCAACTGTTCATTTATAAAATCGTACCACAGACCACATTTGTGAAGCAGGTTAACTTTTGAAGACAGAGAGAACATAGACCGTTTGCTGGTTCCCCTGGGTTTATGTTAGTAGGGAAATCTGTATATACCTACTGTTGTGTGCTAGTCTGCTTTCCAAAGATGTCCGAAAATAGTGGCAGGCAATCTTTGTTAATGTGCAGTTGTTAATTTTTGTTGATAAACCTAACTTCATGCAGTTCTGGGCGTTATTTCGCTAAATGCCAAAGAGTGTACCCGGGTACACTAACTGGATCAGATTTTTGTGCGCGAAAATCCTAAATGCCAGTTAGTGTACCCGGGTACCCAAAGCAGCACTCTCCGGTAGTTATTTTTAGCCTGTGAATAGGCAATAAAAAGCTATGAATTCAATTGGCTACACATTTTCAGTGCTTTTTCAGTGTCAGTTTGTTGGTTGTTTGTCTGACTCTGACCGCCCGATCAGCTGCTCTGACCTGCGGAGGAAATTGTCCCAGTAATGATTGCAGTAGATGTCCTTGCGGTAACACCACTATGTACGTGGACAGCAGTAGTTGGTGTTCCAGATATTCTGGATGGAGTCAAGAATGCTGTAAATGCATAGTCCAATACGAATCCGGTATTTTTTTAATTCTCTGGATGTTCAGTCATCGTTTTCAAGCTTTCACATAAACCACAGCTAGATGGCACCCATGGTCATGGGTAGGTAGACACAAAAATTTCCTTTTAAGGTTTATTGCACACGTTGTTAGTAACAAAACATGTTCACAGAATGGCGACCAGGACAAAAGAGAAGCTCCAGTGCAAAGCGGTTTGCTGGCAGTGCACTTACGCAAACCGCAATCCTCGATTACTGATTGTTAATTTGTCTTTAAATAGGCCTACCGAGCAAGCAGCCACCTGCTCTTCCGTTAGCAGATTCCAATTGTTAACTACTCTATTTGCAAAGAAATGCTTCTTTACGTTGATACCACTACTCTGCACTTTCATCATCTGTGAATGTCCGCGCGATTTTCGCTGTTTAAGCTCAAAGAATTCGCTAGGGTTCAAATCAATTAATCTATTTTTTATCTTATAGCATAGTATTAAATCTGTTTTTACCCGTCGTTTTTCTAACGTTTCGAGTTCCAGTATTGTAATACGCTCTAAATATGGTCTCTCAGACCAGCCGCATCTATAAAATAATCTCCGCGTAAATTATCTTCGTACTTTTTCAATGACATCAATATCCTTACAAAGATAGGGATTCCAAATAGCTGATCCTGATTCAACTATAGGGCGAACATAAGTTTTATATGCCCTCAGTAAGATATCGCTTTGTCGTGAATGAAACACTCTAAAAATTAAGGCTGACATTTTCATAGCCTTTGCCGCTGTCCGCTGACAATGTTCAGAGAATTTCAAATTTTTTGGAACGTAATACCCTAAATCTTTAATCACCTGAAGTGATTGAAGATTTATGTTGTTGATAGAATACACAAAAACGTTTTTGTGTTGCCTGTTTGAGATGTAAAGGACCTGGCATTTAGGTTCCGATGGAGTAGCTGCCACGTTCTAGACCATTCAAATACTCTTTTCAAGTCTTGTTGTAGTATCTCAGGATCACTGATTGGATTTACTAGTGTTTTATATAGTTTAACATCATTTTCATAATTTCCAGCAAAAATTTTTGTTGTATTTGAGCCGAAATTAGCTATTTTTGACGATTTTTGAGCGTTTTTTAGTGCGCAACCTAGTGTTAGTGTGCTAGTTATTGGGATTTTGTATTGGTGTACTTCTGCTACGTACCTAGCAGTTTGCTATACAGACGCAAACCAGATAGAAGACCGAAATACATACAAATCTTTCAATACATATCGTATCAAGCGAAAACTTCAGCCGGCAATGCGCATGCGATGAACGAGAACCGAGACGGAAAATTCGACGTGGGATTGTGGCAGATCGACGAACAAAATTGGAACAGTTGCAGTGGCGGTCGACCGCCCTGCGACCTCATCACCAACCTAAGTTGCGCCAAGAAGATCTTCGGATGGGGCCGAAACACCTGGAAATTTTGGGCCACTTGCGGAAAATGCGGTTGTTGTCACCGTCGCTGAATAATAAAACAGTTCGGTGTTTGTGCTAGGAATGTTTTTGCAAGTAAAACGGTTGGTATTTATTCAAGGCCGCGATGACTTTACAAATTGTATGCAAACACCACCACTCGTATATCGTTTTAAATTTTCACCAACCGGCCACCCATCTGGTGGCCTATCGATTAGTGCCCTACAAGCTGAGACTGAAATGAATAGCCCCTCACTCCATGATTATGTGCATTATGCATTACTGACTGAATTTTGTTGATTGGTTACCCGGGCGAAATTTAGAATTACGAGCAGGTCGATATACTCTCTCTTGCATATAGTGTTGCTAGTAATCGGAGTGAGAAAATGACGGAAAAAGACGAAACTGGAATCGAAGGCGCAATGATTGCTGATAGAAAAGATGATGAGTGGGAAAAGAATGAAAGACAGAAGAGGGAAACGTGGGTGGGAAAGATGGACTTCATTTTAAGGTAAATTTAATTGGCGTTTTGTGATGAGCTATATTTACATTGTATCAGGGATGTGAGGTGTGAAATAACTTAAATCACGGAAAAAACTCAAGCTAAAAATAGTTAATTTATGTAATTTTTCAGTTAAAAAATAGACTTTTGAGATGTATAATAGGCTACACTGACTCAAAACTGTTAGAAAAACAACAGAAAATACCAAATTTGGCAATCTAAAACAAAAAGGCAAACTGTTGTACGAAAATTTGCATATGGAGTGTATTGATGGAGCCTGTCACGGACTGTTTCATGCCAGTTTCGTGATTTATATCTATGTAAGATGGGTATTTGCGTTTTGAAAAGACTCAGTAAGGCGCTAGAAAGCGTTAGAAATCATAAACCAGGCTAGGATACTCAGAACTTGAGCAGGAGTTTTTTCCGCGAATTTAGAAAAAAACCGGAAAATAGCGAAAAAAAACAGACCGAGGTTTTTTTCAGAAAAATACCCATCGCTGGTTGTTAGTTTTATTATTACTAGAATGCTCAAGTTTTAGCTCCATTGGATTTGCGGTTGGTTTTGGCAACATTTGGAGATTTCCGTACATGTGTTTCAAAAATGGAGGCGGTATTTCTTAGATTTTGACAAATTCATCAAAACTACAATACTTGAAATCGGTTTGTATACTTCAGGAGCCTTTCTAGTCCCCTATTGCACATTTCTAATTCTGTGCGGGGTACCAATCTGTGTTATGGAAATGACTCTAGGACAATTCGTCAGCTTGTGTCCGACTGCCTTGTTCCAAAAATTCTGTCCTCTCTTACAAGGTCAGTTAATTTCTTAAATTTTTCTATATCCTAAAATTTTGTCAGTTAATTTCTTAAATTTTTCTATATCCAAAAATTCTGTCCTCTCTTACAAGGTCAGTTAATTTCTTAAATTTTTCTATATCCTAAAATTTTGTTCTTTAGGGATTGGCTGGTCAGAAGTCATAACCTCAGCCATATTGATGACATATTACAACATGATCATCGGCTGGGCCTTGTGTTATCTGTTTCTGAGTCTTCGGTAAAGCTTTATGGTCTTGTTTACATAAGTAACAGAAAATTTGCATACAGCACCACACTCCCATGGGCCGGTTGTGACAACTGGTGGAATACAGCAGGCTGTGTGTCTGACATGGGACAGCTGTCTGCTTTCAATCAGACAAATGGAAGTGACTCATCCAACGTTACTATAATGACAGCTAGCGAAGAATTTTGGGTGTATGACACTATTCTCTTTCTTTATCAATTTAGCTACCACTATATTAGGTACTATTTATTGCGTCTCTCTCCTGGAATAGATTACCTGGGCTCAATGCAACCTCATTTGGTCATTTGTCTAGCTGTCGGATGGACTATCGTCTTTCTCTGTCTCTGTCGAGGAGTGAGAACTTCTGGACGGGTAATTCAATATTTTTTCTTACAAAATTCTTACAATATCTGAAAGTGTAGGTGGTCTACATAACCGCCACCTTTCCCTATGTAGTTCTCACAGTACTCCTATGTCGAGGATTGACCTTACCCGGAGCAATGGACGGTGTAAAGTACTATCTCATCCCAAAATGGGACAAACTGCTCAACTTGGATGTGTGGATCACTGCAGCGTTGCAGATCTTTTACTCGGTTGGTGCGGGCTGGGGCACCCTGATCACCTTTGCATCATTCAACAGATACCACCACAACATCTATCGGTTTAATTAGCCGACTGATGACTCATGCAATATTGTCTAGTTCCAGTGATGCTATCGTAATTCCCCTAGCCAACTGTGCAACTTCCATCTTTGCTGGGATTGTGGTCTTTGCCATCGTTGGACACACTGCTAAGGAGACTGGTAGAGAAGTAGGCCAAGTGATAGTGGATGGTGCATCTTTTATATGTTTCTTGTTTGTATTTTTTGCTATTTTTAGTGTACTTTTAGGTCCTGGATTGGCGTTTACTGTCTATCCTGAAGTGTTGGCAAAATTCCCGCTAGCCCCATTGTGGTCTGTTCTCTTTTTTACAATGATTATTACAGTGGGGCTAGATTCGCAGGTGCAATTAATGAGTGATTTTACCTAAATAGAATGTAAATTTAGTTTGGCCTCGTGGAGACTGCTATTATGGCTTTCGTGGACACGTGGCCGGGGTTGCTGAGACGTAGGAAAACTATGATTACAGCGCTGTTCTGTTTTATTTACTTTCTTCTTGGATTGCCTTGCACTACACAGGTAAACTGTAGCTGGGCCACATCAGGTTGTTTAAGGTTTGTTTGATTCTTCGTTCGTCCGTCCGTCCGTCCGTCCGTCCGTCCGTCCGTCCGTCCGTCCGTCCGTCCGTTCATTCATTCGTTTGTTCGTTCGTTCGTTCGTTCGTTTGTTTGTTTGTTTGTTTATTTGTTCCATTAGATTTCGATTTCGTTGTATGATTGTTTGTTCATTTGTGTTAGTTTGTTCATTTGTTTGTGATTGTATGTTGATTGTTTAATTGTTTATGATGTGTTTGTTTGTTCTTTCATGTTTTGTTTGTCTGTTTTGTTGTTTGTGGTACATTTGTCTGTTCATTTGTGTTTGTTTATCTGTATAAATTGTCTGTGTTAAGTTTGCAGTTTGTTTTTTTGTTTACAAACCATTCATATGTTTACAGGCTGGAATGTATATCCTTCACTGGATGGATTGGTACGTAGCTCTGCTGTCACTGATGTTAGTCAGTGTGTTGGAATGCGTGCTGCTCACTTGGAATTATGGTAATAAATCAATACAATGAGTAGTAAGCAATTATTTCGACCTACCTACTCTGCTACAGGTCTTAAACGATTTTTCACTGATATCTGGCTGATGACCGGGCGAGTCCCAAACAAATTTTTCTTTATCAGTTGGTCCTTCATAACTCCAGCCATAATAGTGGTTTTGCTCATAATGAACTTTGTTAACCACACCCCGGTCACTTACAACAACTATCAATACCCAGGTGACTTAGAAGATCTGTACAACCAAGCCATATTTCCACTATGTTTTTCAGATTGGGCAATATTTTTCGGCTGGCTCATCGCCTTTGCATCGGTAGTGCCTATTCTCTTTTACATGTTGCTCAATGTCTTTTGGCGTCGTCGACACTTGCCTTTAAAGGAGGTTTGGGGAATATTTCCACGACTAGGTAAGCTCTATGCAAATTTTTGCAGGCCTTGCTGGACTCCTTGCGTCCGACCCCAGACTGGGGTCCCTCCAGACTGGTTGATCGGGTCCACTACTTGAAGTCACTTAATGCCGTGCCTAGTAAGCAGCTCTATGTAGAAGGAGTAGACGAAATACCACCAATGCTGGATGAAGAACATAAATGTTGACTGTGAACTGCGTTCTAGTGGTTTCTATTAGCTTCTACTAGTGTGTTAAACTGAAGTGAGGTGGCATTCTGATTGTGCTTCTAATTACTGTCATTGGCAGGTGATAAAAGTGCCTCTTAAATGCAAATAATTCAGTTCAACAGACAAGCTAGCTAAGGCAAGCCGGCCATGACTGTAAGTTCTAATCAATCCTGTCCAGCGAGAGATTTACACCAATTTTCACTCTATCTCTATATAACGTTTGGGTTGATTTTACTTCTCTCGACATCAATTCTGTCAACTCTAATTCTACTAAACAAACAACTGAGAAAACGACCTGAGCTTGTTCTGATGTTAGGTCTGGCCTTTTCTGAACAGTGCTACGGATTTGGAATGACTGGATTGGGTATAAAACGACTGTCTCTAAATTGTTTTGATACTTCTACCCGCTATGGGTGTATGAAGCAAGTTTCTGTTTTGGTGTTTTACTTTGGAGCCACTGCAAAGAATCTTATGCCGTTGGTAATTAGCATAGATAGACTGTTTGCAGTTTGTAGACCTTTATCCTACCTTGGTACAACTGCTAACTATAGTTGGTTGTTTTTGTTCTTTGTTTATTCCTTTGTTATTTTACACTGCATAACTGGGTTGGGTATAGGAGTTGATCAATCTGTATCAGGTGGTTGTTTTAGCCAAGATATACTGACATTGAAGTTTATGATCCTAAGCCGTATTTTGCTGACCTCTTCTGTAATTCTTAGTGTTGTTTTGTATATTTTTGTGATTGTTTTCTTGAAGAAACAAGAAGCGAAGGTGGCGCCGACCAAATATGGAGGTTCGGCAAGTCAGCAGGCACAGAATAGATTTACCAAAATAATGGGATACTCATGTCTGCTCACGTTTTTGTTGAGTTTGTTGCCGGGATTTTTGTTTGCTGCCTTCGTGAAAAACCTGGATAACAGTGACATGAGGTATAGCATGTGTCTGACAGTGCTTGATGCGATTAATCGCAGTTTGGATTTGGTTCTACTGGTGTATGGAAATCAGAATGTTCGTACTGCATTTGTAAGTTTGTTTTGTTGTTGTTGACTGAGACTGTGGTTTACTAGAAATTATGAATGTTTGATGAAATATAAATTATTCTGCAATTTATTGTTATTGTGGTTTTGAGCAAAGTATATGAGCTTCTCTAAATGTCTAAACTAAATGATTAATACCAGATTAAATCATATATATGCCGTAGGGAGAAACCGGAATTCAGGGAGATTCGGAATCTCCATTGGGAGTGAGGGAATAGAGGTCACATTCCCTAAAACTCTAGGGAGAGACAGAACTTCACTTCTCCCTAGGGAGATTCCGAATTTCCCTGAATTCCGTTTCTCCCTAGAACATATATATACATATATATAACTAAATGATACTGAGCAAAACTGTAAATTATAAACTAAACTAACGAAGCGCAATATAAAAACAAGCTATGTCCTAACGTAAACTGTTGACAATATAAACTAACCTGCAAA
The DNA here is from genome assembly GCA_030248155.1 of Sabatieria punctata. Classification (NCBI taxonomy): domain Eukaryota; kingdom Metazoa; phylum Nematoda; class Chromadorea; order Araeolaimida; family Comesomatidae; genus Sabatieria; species Sabatieria punctata. The sequence continues at coordinate 78,917 of JASANB010000471.1, read as the reverse complement.
CTATATTTAACCAAAGACAAAACCCAAAAGCAAAAAGTTAGTAAACTAATCTATAAAATAACCTACGAACTAAACTAAACTAATCTCTATAAATGAAAGTAAAAGTATGAGGCTGAATCCCAAATAAAAGAAAACTAAACATACAACAAAACGATCCGAAATGTAAAACAAACAATAAACAAATTTCATCTAAACTGTACAAACGATATCAGCGATCTGACTTCTCTCACTGCATCTTAAATGCGGGGGCAGACAGCCGGCTGAAAAACAAGAAACGGACGTGGCTTAAACCTAATCAGTTTAGCTTCAAGCTAACCTTGTTTAGCGTCAGCAAAGTTCAGTCTCTAAATCAATCGCCTGGAAAAGGAGTTGTGTTGCTATGAAACGAGCAGTGTTTTCTGAATGTGCTTAAAGAAGATTAGTGGTACATTGTGTGTTAGAGAGAACCACCCAGCAGAGTAGAATTTATAGGATCTGTTAAATTAATACCTCTCTCTCCGCGTGGCCCCAGCCTTTTTCTCATTATTAAAGCTTCTGTTTCTCTATATTATTGATCTCTTCCTATTGCTGGCTACGTGACATGAGCTCAAGTTAGTGGGTAGTAGGCTGTTAATCTGAGATGAAAGGAGGGTGGGTGGCGCCATACCAAGTGTGTCACGACTGCTAATGGTGCAATGGCACGTTAGCTAGAATTAATAGATAATTTAGCAACCACGTGATCTGATTTCAGCTGCATCGGAGCGCATACCAATTAACCGTTTCCCTTAAGACACCTCCCGGCTAAAAGAAAATGCCATGTGGATTCTAAGGAGCACTCAACACTTTCTTTTGCAATGGAGCTTGGCAGAATGTGGAACTGCTTCTCATTTCTGCAACGATTTAGTTGCTATACCAGTGTGCCGGAACATGACCAAGAAGGATTTGGTACTCTGACTGATGCGGAGCTTGTTGACATGCAAAGGATCTGGCATAAACTGTGTCAGACCAGAAATGTCGGTGAGAACATTCTCACCTCACTGATTTCCACCCGTCCAGTCTTTGCAAGTTTCTTCAACATCGAAGGGGCCACTCCGGCTCAGATGAAGGAATCGGAGAAGTTTCGAATTCAGGCTCAGCGCATTCAAGGTTTCCTTGACACCAGCATCGTTTCATTGGGAAATGTTCCCGAGGTATTAGAGTTTAAATACAGGGTCCGCCAAAAAAACAACCCCGCCCGCAGATTTTTCGCTGTAGCAACCGCAAATCTCAACCGATTTGAATGAATCCTTTTTTAAATAAAAGATAAAGAAATTCTTGAAAGATTGAGATATTCGCTCGCAAAGTCAAAACAGTCATTTGGGCAGTGAACAAGAGGGATTTTATATTATTCCGCGGGACTTTGCAACAAAACGGATTCCTGCTACTGATAAGGGCTATTGGAGGCTTTACTGGTGACACACAAACTCGGTTCACTTCAACATTAAAGTGTCATTAGTCCCCAGCAGTACGAATCTGCATTATTATGAAGTGCAACGGAATCGCACTTGTTCTTTTCCAAAATCTGTCTCGAATTTGAGGGCAAATATCTCAAGAACTAAGCAACGAATCTCAATAAGAACTTCACCAATCTTTGAAGAATTTATCAGTCTTTCATTAAAAAAAGGATTCATTCAAATCGGTTGAGATTAATGGTTGCAAAAGTAAAAAATCTGCTGGGTTCTTCTTTATCACTCTTGTTCATTGCCAAAATCTATGTTTTGACTTTGAGGGCAAGTATCTCAGGAACTAAGCTGGCCATCTTAATAAACGTTAAATCAATCTTTCGCGAATTTATTTATCTTTCGTTTAAAAAAGGATTCATTCAAATCGGTTGAGGTTTGCGGTTAATACAGCAAAAAATCTGCTAGGTTGTTTTTTTGGTGGACCCTGTATTTTGCAAAGTATTTATGATTGTTAATTGAGTTTAGGAGTGCTTTCGACAGCAGTGCCGACATATAGGGAAACTGCACTTTTATCATGGAGTCAATTTTACCCAAGAGAACTGGGCTTTTTTTCACGGCATGGCTCTTTCTGAGTTACAATCGGCTAGCGCTACTCATAAAGAGAGAGAGCTGCATCGATGTTGGAAGTTTCTGGTCGATACGATCATCAGCGAAATGAACTTGGGATTTATGGAAGAAATGAAAAAAGAGTTTGAATATGGATCTTCTACGCCTTTTCTGGGGTATCAAAGCAGAGACCGATTTTATCTTTCTATTAAGTTAACACATCTCTGAACAACTGATAACTAAAATATGAGCCAGAAGAATTGAAAGTAATAATCAAAACAAAATCAAGTAATTCAATACTGAAATTCAAAATGTACTCAAATGTTAGAGATAAACTAAAAAATTATATAATAGAAAATCTAAACTAAGAACCTAGGACCATGTCAAAATGACATAATCGATTTTTGGCCATTTTTTCGAGCCCCCTCCCACTTTGTCATCATCGTCATCATCGTCATCATCATCATCATCATCATCATCATCATCATCATCATCATCATCATCATCATCATCATCATCATCATCATCAACAAACAAACAAACAAACAAACAAACAAACAAACAAACAAACAAACAAACAATGATAAAACGTAAAAAGAAAACGCAAATTATGCATAGAAATAGAATACATAGTGATGAATACTTTTAGTCCAAAGCACTTCAGTACCTCAATGACGAGTCTCTCTCAAGCATCAACAGGCATCGACACCCTACTGCGTGTGCCAAGCGACCCTGGCAATGGATCGATCCAGAGTCAAGGAATGGCAATGGATAGTAGACGTCTGCAGGCGGAAGAAATCGAACTGGTGCGTCAGAGTTGGCAAATTGCCAAGGGAAACGACATCGGAATGACCATACTGATTGGTCTGATACAGAGCAAACCGAACTTTGCTATTCGGTTCGGAGTTGATTCTGGTTTGAGTGTCGAAGAACTTCAACAGGAACCAAAGGTCAGGCTGCAGGCCTCCAGAATTCAAGGATTCATGGAAACTACTATCACTCTCTATGACAATGTTCCTCAGGTAGAAAGTGTGGCTGATAAGGAACTTCGTTCCTTACAGTATATTATAGTCTCAGGCAGTTAATGACACTGTTATTTAAAAATAAAAAATTACTATATCACGACGTATCATGCAAATACCTTTAGTCTAGTTTTTCACATTTACTATTACTATTAAATTATTTAATGCAAATCAGTGTTTCAGAGTCGCATTGAAAGCATGTGTCGACGTATTGGATGGATTCACTTCCAGAAGGGGGTCAACTTTACGGCCGACAATTGGTTGTTGTTCAAGAGAATAACAGTGGAAAAAGTTAACAGCGCGGTCACTGGAAGCCGGTCAACTACTTTCCGGCCACGCACTGCTTCTAACCAGCGAATTAGAGCCTGGGAAAAATTGATGCGCTTTATCATTCGGGCAATGAAAGAAGGATTTTTACAGGCCGCCGCTGGACATAGTTGAGGCAATGGAAGGATGTTTGATATGAATATGACTAGGAAGTTATGATATCATGCGGTGGACTTGGAAAAGTCTAAATTGTATGTAACTTGGAACATACCCAGTCATTTGGAGAAGGTTAAAACATAATTTACTTGCACAAGAAATATTATAGAAGCATAATAACAATTGAAATCTTGTTACTATGTTCCAGATATATATTATATAATTACACATATTAAACACATTGAGCATCGAGTAAAGAAGAATTGCGAATTATCCGTAAGGAGTTTCTTCAGCAAAGGAGATATATAAAAACAGATCTGGTTGGTGGTAATCCTGAAAACAGGCCGCAACGATACTTTTGTTGTGTTAACGTTTTAATAGTAAAGTTTCTGTTGGGAATAAATAGATTAAGAAGAAAAAAGTTTTAAGCTGGTAAATAGAATTCACATATGTTATACATATGTGACTAACTTTCTTTGCTTTGTTTTAGGTAATTTTTTAAGTTTCTTTTCTAGTCAATTTGTTTGCTGCAGTGTTTTAGGTATCAAAACTTGTCAACGTTAATATACGTATTTATGAAGCAGAAAAGTATTTATTTTAGTCGTTTGATGGCAGGTTAGCTAGCTATACAAAACAGGTTTGATGATTTGAAATACCTGGTATAACCGTCCAATGGTCATTGTTGAGGTTGGAACAGTTTCGTTTACAAAGAAAAACAGAGCTTCAGTTGATTGCAAGTTTATGCGTCTTCTGATCAGGTAATAAAATTGGCCGACCGTCAAATCGGCTGGTACCAGGAACTTTGTTTTTTGAATATCTCGCAACTTGCTTTTGGCTGCCTTTTCTACGATTATCTGGAATTTTTTGAAAAGCAAATATTGTGACCACACTTGTATAGAAATAACTTACTGGAATCTTGTCGGGATATTTGCTCAACATTTTTTCTGCTTCTCGACGTCTCTCCTCAAAAGAATATCTCTGTTTATATGTAAAGTTCATTCTTAGTTTTAGTTCTTCAGCGTAAAGGTGAGATTTACGGGTAGACAAGCTAAAGGTAGAGCTATAAGCTGATGACAAACACGCACACCAAAGCTCTTTTGTTGGCTGTGTTTACGGCCCCGTCTATTGACGCAGGTTATATCACATGACATGAATAAGCATCTGGCTGGATGCCGAATAAAATTTTAAAATTATCTCTGAGAGTGGGAGATTAATTTTTACGTTGTTTTGACAATTTTTACACCTTCATTTCTATCCAAACTTGTAACTAACGTGGACAAATATATGCCTACTTCATTTGTAGTTGTACAGTATATGTATATTGATTACTGCTTCAGTAGTCCGTTTTACAGTTGGTAGGTATACCTGAACCTGAACCTGAAACCTGGGTATTAACCTGAAAATTGTGAACCTGAACCTGAACCTACTTGAAAATAAAAGTACTTACCTGACACCTACTAGGTCGGTACCTACTTTTCAGATTTTTCTTGCCTTAAACTTCCCGGTACAAGTAGCACATACTGTCAACTTTTGAAATTGGTTGGATCACATTGTTTGACGCTCTACAGTTTTGTCCTTAAAAATGGTGTCCGTAAAGCGACTAATGCACATTATCTCTATCTGCACCTACATTGTACGTGTACTGTAACTTAAAAATGAAGGCGATTATAGGGAAAAGCCCCATCCAGAAATTGCCTTTATGAAAGCTTGTCTTCCTCTATGCCTAAGCCTAAACTTTAGTTTGTTTGTTGAACGTAAGCTTAAACGTCAGCTAGTAGAACTTATGCAAGCCTGAGCCTTAACTTAATGCCGGAACTTAGAGTTTGAAATAAACGTTCGTGGAGTGCGTGGGGTTTCCTACTATAATGGCGATCGGTCCGTCATACCGCAAAAATTGTCTTGCGTTTTTCTCGTTTTGGTCGAATTGTTGGTTTGTAAATTTCGATTGCTTTGAACATGGATCGTTTTCTTAAGAAAAGGAACAGGAGCGCTATTCATTTAGCTCATAGCCGAAAATTTGTGTCTTTATTTGAAAGTACCTGAACCTGAACCTCAGACCTGGGTACTTTTGAAAAATGTACCTGAACCTGAACCTGAACCTGAAATTGGATTTTAGAGATACCTGAACCTGGACTTACCTGAAATTTGGTGGTACCTACCAACTGTAGTCCGTTTACATGGTCCTAAACATTTGTACAGGGTCCGCCAAAAAAACAACCGCCAAAACCGACTTGAATGAATCCTTTTTTAAATATAAGATAGAGAAATTCTTAAAAGATTGCCGAAATTTTAATTTGTACTCTGCTTAGTTCCTGAGATATTGGCTCTCAAATTCAAAACAGTGATTTTGGCAGTGAACAAGAGCGATTTTCTATTATTCCACTGCACTTCGTAACAAAACGGATTTCTGCTACTGCTAAATGCTATTGGAGGCTTTACTGGTGACATACAAACAACTCGGTTTACTCCAACAGCAAAGTGTCATTAGCCTCCAGCAGTAGGAATCCGCTTTTTATGAAGTGCAACGGAATCGCTCTTGTGCTTTGCCAAAATCTGTTTCGATTTTGAGGGCAAATATCTTCAAGAATCTCAACAAAAATTGCACCAATCTTTGAAGAATTTATCAATCTTTCTTTCAAAAGAGGATTCATTCAAATCGGTTGAGATTCATGGCTGCAAAACTAAAAAATCTGCTGGGTTCTTCTTTATCACTCTTGTTCATTGCCAAAATCTCTGTTTTGAATTTGAGGACAAATATCTCAGGAACTAAGCAGGCTATCTTAGTAAGCTTTACACCAATCTTTCAATAATTTATTTGTCTTTCATTTAAAAAAGGAATTATTCAAATCGGTTGAGATTTGCTGTTGTTACAGGAAAAAATCTGCTGGGTTGTTTTCTTGGTGGACCCTGTATATTTGTACAAGTTTGTACGTGTATAATTGGTTGTATAAACCCACACTACGATGTAACCATGTATGATTTGAACCAAAAACTAACCTCTCAAACAAATTTTTAGGTATAAATCTTTTAATGAGCACAAGTCTAGCACAGCGATTATTTCCCAATATACAATTAGTATGATAAGTTCTGCGACCTCAGTAAAACAGCCATTCGTTTGACAATATTTGCATACTTCGGATCACTGGCTACATTATCATTTTCTTGACTATCTGTAGCCAAATCATATAGTTCTCTGGCATCAACCTGCGACCAATTTCCTGTATTCTTCTTTTCCGGGTCGTAGCCAATCCATTCAGTGTATTGATAGTCAACAGTTCGTACCGTGTAACCCATAACTTCAATCTCTCTATGGTTCGGCTGGTCGCTGTTTAGTTGCGGCAAAAGGTCAGGACGCGGGTACTGACCGAATACTGCAGATTTAGTGACGTTTTTCGGGCTGACAAAAATCGGTGCAAAACTTTGCCCTTCTACGCAAGTAAGCAGCGAACTGGGGTCAGATATTGGACATTTAGGAGGTAAAGGTAGTTTTGACAATTGGACTAGGCTGGGAAATAGATCTAACAGTTCGACGAAACTGTTAGAAACTTGAGGTTTTCTTTGAGATGGCAGTGAAATAATAAGGGGTACATGTAGCGCTACTCCAAAATTACTGTACTTTGACCATTCGCCGTGTTCACCAAGTGACCAGCCTAAAATAAACAAATTATTTAGATAATTATTTTTGACCTACAGTATGTTTTTATACCGTGGTCACTTGTGAACACAACAATGGTGTTTTCAGCTAATCCGCTTGAATTAAGAGCCTCCAAAATTTTTCCAACCAAACTATCAATGTAAGAAACACTGGCGAAATAACTTTGACGTATCAGCTTCTAAAATACTTCTCCTATTATTATTTACACATAAATAAACTGTGTTAGTTTTTACCTGATAGTCAAAGGGAATAGGACCGTAGGGAAAACTGACGTTGAGAATAGAAATATCGCGTCGTTTTCTCAAATCCTGAAACGGATTCCAAGCAACATCTGGCAATTTTTGCGGAATTCTCCAATTTGATGCAACAGAAATATTGGCTTTTGGGTAGTAGTCTAAATTTGCATATTTTAATCTGTACCAAAACACTAGAATAGATACTAACTAACTTAGGTAATCTTGCGGATATTTGAGCGGAATATGAGGTTTGTGAAATCCGACCGCTAAGAAAAAGGGTTTTGACCGATTTTTCCAGTTTCTAATGAAATTCACAGAATATTCGGTTGTTTCTAAGTCTGGCAACGTTTTTCCCGGTTGATCTTGCACAACAACAGGACACACTAGGTCAGCGTGTTTCTTTTTGCTGTTGCCGCAGACCTAAAAAAAGGTTTTCAATTTGTCACCAAACAGGTTTTCAAGTTTCAACTTTACAACCTTTGCATTTTTGAACTTTTCTGTCTTGGGATGAAACGGTTTTACCGACCAACTGTACGGCCAGTCGTCAGAGCGACCAGACAGTTTTCCTAAGAAATCGTTTTCTTTTTTGTTGGAAAGATTGAAAAGCGATACTTTTACCTGGATGAAAGATCTTTCCCACAGATACTGTATGATAGCCATTTTCTTTGAAATACTGCGGAAATGTCGTAAAATTGCCCGCACGTTTTCTCCAATAAGGCTCCCGGTTACTAAAGGTCTTCAGCGTTTCAGGGCGCCTTCCGGTCAAAAAAGAAGTCCTACTTGGGCCACATAGTGCAATCTAGAACTGAGCAATATTTACCGCATTTAGAGGCGGATAATCTGTTAAAATGTATAGTTGCATTGTTTTCTGAAAGTGTAACTGAACTTCAGAGATACGTACTATCATTGTATATACCGTAAAAGTTGTAATAAAAGCGCAGCTTCAATAGTAGCGCCCTTTACGGACAGCCCGGAAATATAAACGCGTACGCTCTAATAGTAGCGCCCTCCTAATAATAGCCCCCCGCGTGCACTACTATCAACGCTTTATACGTGTTTCCAATTTAGAATGCTGTCCCTTTGAGTCAATTTTCTTTAAGCTTGCAAACATTAGTCAGACTAAAACTCATATAATGATTGCTTGTGTTTAAGACAAAATACCCTGTATTTTAAAAGAAAAATGAGGATACTTGAGATGGCCAATGTAGCATTGAAATAATAAATAATAGCGCCCCAAAAGCAATCACGAAAACGTAATAGCGCAGGGCTATTATTAGAAGTTTTACGGTATTTGACATACATGCAGTACACATTACTACGCTTGTAGCAAGGCTAAATTTCACTGTACTGTTGCACAGCAGAACCATTGTGAGAGCGGTAGGTACAAATTTTTAAGAGGATTACGTGCGCCAAGTGCACCGTCATCAGAGATTGGAAGCCATTAAAGAGTTGGCTGTAATCCAGAGTCGGCGTCTGATCAAACAGAACCGCCAGAAGCGCAAACACAGCTATTATCTTGCCAAGCCCACCTGAGCATAAGCCTGCCGAAACGTCAAACCTCTCCCAGCTAGGCCGTCCAGGTTAGGTGTGTGCATCCTTGCTCCCTTCAGACATGGCTACCCTATGCGAAACTTAATTCGTTCAAGAGTTGTATACTATTTTAATACAGATGTCCTCGTCGGTTGGTATAGGTCCGGTCGGTCGGTCGGTCGGTCGGTCGGTCGGTCGGTCGGTCGGTCGGTCGGTCGGTCGGTCGGTCGGTCGGTCGGTCGGTCGGTCGGTCGGTCGGTCGGTCGGTCGGTCGGTCGGTCGGTCGGTCGGTCGGTCGGTCGGTCGGTCGGTCGGTCGGTCGGTCGGTCGGTCGGTCGGTCGGTCGGTCGGTCGGTCCTTTATTCTTTCATTCATTCATAAGAAACTTGTAACCTTATTATTTTTCTATTGCTTTAGGCAGGTAGGTAGCCATGTTTGATCGGTCCTCCTTTCCTTGATAGCAGCCCAAACTAGGTCTCAGATCGTCAGCCACCATAAAAAGAAGATTCAAATTTGCCGCGGCGACGCTTAACAACCCCAGCAGCAGAAGCCATTGTCTCGCCATTGAAAGCCCACCAGACCAGACGATGTGTAATGCTATGCCAGCAGGCGCAAGGCTTAGTTTTAAACTGTCAGTCAGTGCTCTAGAGTGCGGCCTACTCTAGCTACCTATAGCCAACCAATACTAATGTAATAATATCATGTTGCTTTAGCTGTTTACTGTTCCTATTTCAACATACCCACCTCCAACGTAACAACCAGTTTAGGGACTTTGGTCTCAGCCGCTATCTTCAATCAAACAGCAAACAAGTTATTATCGCCCACGCGCCAGCCTTATCTTAATACCCGGTCGGAAAACAACTTAGAAAGAGCGTTTCTTTAAAGTTTCACTATTTTTACTTTAAGAAGGCGCGCGCGCGCCATCGCAGGAATGCAAACGCGTCTGGTCGGATCAAGTTTTTTCAAGGCCTCCCGGCCGACCGCTTAGCCAAACTATTTTTCGGCGCCATCTCACCACGTGCGTCCTCATTCTTAGGAACCTGGTGACTATGAGAGCTCTCTTCAACAAACTCTTCTCTCGCCAAGCCGATTGCGGCACACCTCCCAGCAGCAGCGAGGTCTACGGCGACACCGTCGAAACGGTCAAGGAACCCAAGCTGCCCCCACATCTGGTCCCTATGCTCATCGTCGACAAAGTCTCCGACGATGGCGACACCGAAAGCATTGTCTCAAGATCAGATGACAGGGGTCAATGGAGCGGTCAAATGGACTTCTTGATGTCCATGGTGGCCTACGCCGTCGGTCTAGGTAAGTTGTCCTATTTTGTCCGATTTTGATCCATACCAGTCTGGTCCGGCTTTGGACTAGTTTGGTATTAGCAGCTTGTTTGCTGCTCGGGCAGACAGAGACGTGCATAAATCTGTCTGAATGGGCCCGGCCCCATCTGCCGCTGTCATTCCGTGGGTTTGCAAAATTCCGACGCCGGAAGAAAAAGCCCCGGACAGCTGACGTTGGGGGCCGGTGGCGGTTAAAATAGATGGCTAAATTTAAATTTGCCGCCACTCTCCAAGCGAACTGTTTGTGTCTGTTTTAGGAAACGTCTGGCGCTTTCCCTATCTGTGCTTCAAGAACGGAGGAGGTAGTGTGATTTTATTGTTTTTTTTTGTTTTTGGTGCAAAAATGTGAGGGGTAAGTCATATAAGCTTGTCATACGGTTCGCCTATTTTTAGGAACGTTTCTGTTAGTTTACTTTATCTTTTGGGTGATTGGAGCAGTGCCAATCTTCATGTTGGAAGTGACGGTCGGACAGCATTTGCAGAAGGGAGGAGTGGAAGTTTGGAACGTGTGCCCGATTTTCAAAGGTGAAATTTTGCATGGTCTCGAGCTATTTTGTAACGTGGAGCGTGCTATTTTCCAGGAGCGTCGAATCTTTCAGTCTTGTCAGTTCTTTCTTCAAGCAGAACCAAAAAAGCGTGAAATCTAATAATAGAAGCGTCGAATCAATTTTAAGGGTAAAACGAACTGCCAAAGAGGTCACTCGAACGCAGTTTGCAGAAAAAAAGCAAGAATTCTTTAGTTTAAAGGTCAAACCTGTCTGTTTCGGTCTCATTCAAACTCTACGGTCATTAATCAGAGAGTACGCGCGGGCGGACGGGCCAGCCCTGTCCTTCCATCACAGTGGGCAGAGCGGAAAACTTGTCGTAAACAGACCGATTTATCACTTTCCGGCGGCGGCCAAATGTCACTCACAGTATTTTCTACCACAGCTTGCGCATTTTAGTACCCACTCTTTTCACAGCACGTCTCAGCTACCGTATTCTACCTAACTAGATTACGGTATTATTCTGTTCCAAATGCAAGTTGTGTCAAAAAGCTGCAGTAGTGAGCGCGCGAGATTCAAAAGAGTGGGTACGGTCGGTTTGACTAATGTAACGATGCTTTGTAGACTCGGGGTCCTCCTCAGGTTTGTCGGCACGCGTCAGGTGACACCAACAGCCGAAGTTGATGTACGAAAAAACGTAGTTTATCGTAGCTTTCGCTTGGCTCCTACGCACACACCTTTTTGAGAGGTCAATTTTGAGCTCAGGCTAGAGTTACAAAAACAAAGTCTGCAAAATCTCTTACTATTGTATTCGTGTGTGTATGAGCCAACGGCCCTGACAGGGTCAAAGACTTGCATAAGACGGTTTACGCAAAAACCTAGCTATCTTGCCATCTGTGTGCTTCCTGTGTTTGTGCTGTTTTGTGCCTTCTTCTGTGTACTCTGACTTTCCGGCCGATTGGGGGCGAGAGGAAACCATCTTTTTCAGTGTTTTCTTCTTTCCTGTAGCAAAAATCACAGAAATTTCGTCCAGCTAAGTTAACGGAAATAACGAAATTTTGACTGAATTTAAGCCTATTATTTTCCTTATTTCCGTTTTAGTGCACCTTCTCAATAGTTTCAGCAAATTTGAAGCTTCACTGTAAGTTGTATCAGATTGTCGTAGCTCACCAAATTTGCTGAAACTATACTTAGGTATCACTCACCAAAATCGGCGAATTGCGCTTAATGCAAATATTTTTTCTTAACAATTCTCCGATTCTGTGTAAGTGGCGCCAAAAACCTTACAGTAGGTCAATGCCAAAAAAACGCGCGCGACCGCTAACTCGCTGTTCTGTCCATAACCGCAGTTCGGGTTTTGAATTTGAATTCTACAAAATTCGCGCCTACCGTATCCTATCGATTTGCTGCTTATAACAAGCGCCAATTTTGTGGCGCCAATTTCAAACTCGCCAAAGATAATTGGGCACCAGTAGAACGGCGAAACCTGTTTTAGGAGTCGGTTTCGGTAACATAGTGATTGCGTACATCTGTACCACCTATTACTGTATCATCGTCACCTGGGCGCTCTATTACCTATTTTCATCATTCACCGCCGTCTTTCCCTGGGAGTCGTGTGAAAATTGGTGGAACGACCAGAGTTGCGTCGGAACTAATCTACGCAACAAAACGCTGCTGCGAGCCGTTGAGGCCAACATTTCGGCGATGAATTTGACCTCGGAGACATCAGTGGAGCAGTTCTGGGAGTCAGTTCTATTTGTCATGTTGTCCTATTTTGTTAGCTTTTGTCCCATTTTAGAAAACGCGTTTTGCAACAAACGACTGGGATCGATGAGATTGGCGTAATTCAGTGGGAATTGTTGTTAACCTGCATTGTAGCCTGGGCTATTATCTACTTTGCGCTGTGGAAAGGAATCACACAAGCCAGAAAAGTAATATCACACTTGGAAACTGATTATACCAATGTTGGTTCACTTTTCAGTTCATATATTTTTGCGCGCTGTCGCCCTATCTTCTACTAGCAATCCTCTTCTTCCGTGGCATCACGCTTCCAGGCGCTGGCGACGGAATCGCATTCTATCTCACCCCGAACATCTCAAAATTGGCCGAAACTACAGTAATTTCGCGTTTTTACCTATGTTGGGTCACCGATTACCTATTGTAGGTGTGGAAAGACGCCGGTACTCAGGTTTTCTATTCGTACGGAGTTGGTTTTGGCGCACTGATAGCTCTGGGAAGCCATAACAAGTACAACCACAATTGTTACAGGTACTTGCATCTTAGTTTGTCAGCTTTTGTGTTTAGACCTAATTCGTAGTACTACAAACTACTAACTACAAACTACATATTTTCGGCGATTATGACGTCATCAATACTACAAATTAACTAAGACTACACATTATTTTAGCTGACTACAAATTGACTACAAACTACTTTTTCATAATTTGCGAATTTGTAGTCAATTTGTAGTCATTTTTTCTTGGAAATTTTCCGATTTTTTTATGTAATTGTATATAAATGGATCGGCCTTTGAGATGTCTTCTTGACCTTATGATAAGCTTACCAAATACCAAGAACGAAGCAATTTTTTACGAAAAGTGCTGGAAAGATCGTTTTTCCAATTTTCCTACTTGTTTACCTGTATAAATTTTCAAAGAAAAGTGACCACATGATTGACTTTTGCAAATTTGCCCGTGTTTTTCTTGTCTTTGTTTTTAACAAATTTCTCATTCTGTTTTTAGAAAATACCAAATGTTCAGCATTGAAATTCTGTTAAACATTGAATTCCGTCAGTTTGTTTTCAGAAATATCTATTAGAAAAGACGATTTTTTCACAGAAAAACAATTAACAGGCTTCCGGTTATTATTTCTGCAAAGCATTTCTGTGACTGATTGTTCAATTGCAAAAATTTGCAGTAATATCGAATTTCTGACGATTGGTAATCTGACTACAAATTGACTACAAACTACATAAGACTACATATTTTTTGAACCTGAATTTGACAACTACAAACTAAGACTACAAATTATTTTCGCGAAAATTTTTAACTACAAACTAAGACTACAAATTGAAATTTTCTGAGGAAATAGGTCTATTTGTGTTACATAGTAAATTTTAAGAGATGCTTTGGTCCTGTGCGTGATCAACAGTTTCACCAGTATTCTGGCCGGATTCGTGGTCTTCTCAGTGCTTGGCTACATGTCCGAAATTGCCGACAAGCCGGTGGCCGAAATCGTAAAGCCAGGTAATGTTTATCATTTTCAAATTTCCCGCCAAAAAGTTACAATCGTTGCAGGAGTCGGCCTAGCATTCTTAGCCTATCCGGAAGCGGCCATCAGCCTTCCTTTGAAACAAATGTGGGCCTTCCTTTTCTTCGTAATGTTGGCCATTCTAGGCATTGACAGTCAGGTAAATGGGGTTTTTTAACTTTTAAAAAATAGCAAAATTTGTTTTCAGGTCTGCACAGTAGAGGGCGTGGTCACCGCGCTGCAGGATGTGTTTCCGAAAACTCTGCGACGTCGAAAAGAGGTCTTCCTATTGACTATGTGCCTTGCCACATTTGCTCTGGGTGTACCCATGCTCACACAGGTACATTACAAAAAAGCCTACCGCTCTATGCAAATTTTTCTTTTTCAGTCTGGCAATTTCTGGCTAACACTGGTTGATGCCTATGGAGCTAGCGGCATTGCATTGTTGTGGGTGGTCTTCTTCGAGGTGGTCGGTCTATCTTGGGGGTTTGGTAAGCCAGTCGCTCCTGTTGAGTCCTGTGAATGCAAAAATTTGCGTATTACAGGCGCAGAGAAGGTGACTATGGCGATGGAAGACATGTTGGGCTTCCGGCCATCCCGAATATGGCAGTTCTGCTGGAAATACACAGCGCCCTTGGCTTGTGTGGTAATGCTGTGAAGCACAAGTTCATTTTTGTAATAAAACAGTTTTCAGATTTTGTTCATCTTTCTGGTCATAAAGTTCGAACCACTGACCTACCCAGATGGTACCCCGTACCCGACGTGGGCTCTAAGTCTGGGAATGGTCCTATCGCTAATGTCTATGCTAACAATACCTGGTTACGCCATCTATTTCTTACTGACTGCACCTGGCGACACGTTTATGGACGTAAGTCCTCTAAGAACTCAGTTAATACCAAAGTTGTCCAACTAACTGAAAGTGAAATTCCTGCTTTAATCCTGTAACATAAAGCCCTAATATCTGGCAGGGCACATTTAAACCGGACTACATTGGTATATCTCTGATATTTATTTGGACTAGTTTGGTATTAAATGATTTCCTACCGGCTGAATTTTCAGAGGCTGAGGCTCGGTCTCACACCAGCTGTTCAGCTGCCGTACAAGCAGCCTGGGTTGTCAGTTTTGACCAATGACAAACTCCTAAAACAACTGGACTACTCGACATATTCAGAAGCGATTTGATTCGTTTGGCATCTAAGTCACTTTTGTTATTATCTTGCCGCCGGCTCATAGCTGCTTTGTGCGATTTTCGTTCGATTTTTATTTGAGAAGAGCAAAACAAAAAACTGCTAAAGCTAAAAGTTTCTATTTACCGGAAAAAAGTAGGTGTGGGCTTGCGACAATACTGCAGTCAAACTGTTTCTCAGATTGTTTTATACAGGTTTTTTGTGTACATTTTATGCAAATTTTGTGTTGCCTCTGCGAGCTGAAGAATCTGAATAGACCCGTTGTTGTTGTGTTGCTGTGTTGAAGAGTAGTAAAGAAAACTAAATCATAAGAAAAGTAGCGGGTCATAGACCCGCATAAAAACGGTCGAGGTTGCTCACACAATACAACACCCCACATACCTGTTATCGACCAATAAAGGCAAGGAAATCACCCCCCTCCCTCCCCTGAACAAATCCCTATTAAAGCAACCAATTTCCAAAAAAACAAAACACAAAATAGCGAAAAAATCAATAACACCATCCACATATAAAATCGATTTCCAAAAACAACAAGAAATACAAAGATAACATCTGCAAAATAAAACATCACAAAAAATGAAAACACGATGCTCATCAGGAAACCTCGACGGCCTTTTTTGTAGTATTTATTTAGAGGTGGAACGGCATAAAGGCCGTCGAGGTTTCCTGATGAGCATCGTGTTTTCATTTTTTGCGATGTTTTATTTTGCAGATGTTATCTTTGTATTTCTTGTTGTTTTTGGAAATCGATTTTATATGTGGATGGTGTTATTGATTTTTTCGTTATTTTGTGTTTTGTTTTTTTGGAAATTGGTTGCTTTAATAGGGATTTGTTCAGGGGAGGGAGGGGGGGTGATTTCCTTGCCTTTATTGGTCGATAACAGGTATGTGGGGTGTTGTATTGTGTGAGCAACCTCGACCGTTTTTATGCGGGTCTATGACCCGCTACTTTTCTTATGATTTCCTTGCCTTTATATGGGCCCAGGGTCGTTTTCGTATGTCAATAGAACAGAGTAGTACCTCCCGTGAGACTGGGGAGCAAAATCTGATTGGTCGAAATAATTAAGCTCCGCCCACTTTCGAAATAAAGATTTTTACTTTTCTGTTTTCATTTTTCTACTTTTTATTTTCTACTTTTCATTTTTACTTTTCTGTTTTCTACTTTTCATTTTTACTTTTCTGTTTTCTACTTTTCATTTTTACTTTTCTGTTTTCATTTTTACTTTTTATTTTTCTACTTTTTTATTTTTACTTTTCTGTTTTCATTTTTACTTTTCGGTTTTGCTTTTCTACTTTATATTTTCTACTTTTTATTTTTTTTCATTTTCAACCTTTAATTAATTCGGCGGAGCCAGGACCAGTCAGGTTTTGCACCCCAGTGTCATGTGGAATAAAAAAAAAGAAAGTTTTCGCTTCTAAAAGATAAATTTTAAAAAGCTGTTTCTAAAAAGGTTTCTTGAAACGTTACCGCGACGGGTTTGACTCGAAAAAATTCCTTACTTGTGCAGTGAGTTACTACAACACAGCAAAACTCGGCTTGCTGAAAAAGCGTCTTAAGAGTTTGCTGAAACCTAACCTGGATGGGTTTTCGGCAAACATAATACAACTGAAATAAGTCCGTACTTCTGGGAGAACCTTTGCTATAATCATTGGGAGTGAGTCACGTGATTGGCCAACTTATAGACAAAGCAGTGGTACAATTTAAATAGGTCATTGTTGCATTTTGTCTTCCACGGATCGATTGTGCAGTCAGTTATGAGTTTGAGCGAACAATTAGATAAATTGGTGGGAGAATTAGTAGAAAAGCCTCGGGAAGATAGTTTTACAGTAACGTCAGAAAGAACAGGCAAAGAGACAAAGCCGAAGCGTGAAATTAAGCAACGTGTTAAGCCAAGCAAACAAAAAGTTGTAGTTTGTGCAAAGTGCGCTGCTCAAATGAACGCCCCCGCAAAAGACGGTGAAGCATGGACGTGGGTTGTGCCTGTGCCCTCCATTACCGTAATCCCTACAATGCATTACGTGCCAGCGGCTGACCAAGACGGGCAGGCCAAGAAAATTTGAAGCTATGAATACGCAAACTTTATTGCATATGTGCAAAAGCAACAATGTGTTAGCTCCATATTTTGTTGGTGTTTTTGCTAAAAATACTATGCCGAAATCAGTGAATCGGCCGGCTGCATTAGTCGTCAACACAGACAGCAGCAATTTACCCGGAACTCATTGGATTGCAATACATATTTCTCACGAAGGAGTTGGTACCTATTTCGATTCGTATGGCCGATTTCCGTTGAAAGAATTCAGTGAATTTTTGGATGAAAACTGCGAAATTTGGAACTATGTAGCTAGGTCAGTACAAGCACCTTTCTCTACTACTTGCGGTCAGCATTGCATGCATTTTCTATGTTGTATGGCTAGCGGATTGAGAGTTGGACAGTTTATGAATAAGTTTGGTTCAAATTTGGTTGAAAATGATAAAATGGTGATCGAGTTTATTGAGAACAAATTCAAAGTGCAATCCGAAATCGTAGATGCACACTTGCTATTGAATCAAATTTGTAGAGCTATGACAGAAAAATGAAATAAATTATTTATTTTGAAAGCACACAAAACAGCACACAAGCTACACAACAAGCAACAGTAGTAGCACCTGCAATTTTCAACAGAGTGCCATGACTTTTCGCACTGTTTTTCCTACAATTCTGTGAATTGTAATAGTCAATGAGGCCTCTCCATTTGCCCTGTTGCTCCTGAATCCAGGTGTCCAGAATTCCGTTGCAATATACTGCCAAGAATCCCGCCACATGATTGCTCGTCGGAATCATTTTGCGTTTAAGACCGTGCACCATCAATGCTCCCGTGAATGCGAACAAATGTACGATCCGTTCCCAACTGATTCCTTGTATGAAAAGAATGTCTGCGAGAACGCAGTAATCGGGAAAAGTGGTGGTCATCGACAAACGCATTCGTGCCACCATTCGCTCGATTTGGGAATAATGTTCTTTTTCGTACTGCGCTGCCAGCGCTCTCATAGCGAGTCTGACTTCGTCAACCGGGGGTCTTAGGTCGGGACAATCGTGCCAGGGCACACCACTTTCTTGAGCACGCCATTTCAGGTAATCGTAGGCCATAAAATCATTAGCCGCATCGCTTTCGTACAAATCCTCATCATCAGACTCTCTGTTATAATATTCGTCGGTATCGTACTCGCTCTGGCACTCATCATGTCATCCAGCCAATACAGACCGTCCATCGCAACCGACCGCCTCCTTAGCAAGCTTAGCAAACACTAACTGGTTTCCGATTAAAGACTACTATCTTTGAGTGGGTGGAGTCAACTGACCAATCAACATAGAGCATTGCGTAATAGTGATTTTCGTTTCGAGACCCTAACTTACCCTAACCAAATAGGTTCATAAGGACAAGTTCTCAGCAAACTGGTCATTGTTGTCTTTGTCTAGCTGTCGAGATGTCGCTCACTAGCAAATGTCCCACGCGTTTCAATGCGTTGAGCAAAGACCAGATCAGTGCCTGGTTGGGCGTTTTCAAAGGCAATGTCTACGGACATTTTGCGCAATTGAGAGGCGGCAGTCGTTCGGTGGTGTCGTTGCCGGCTGGCAAGTTGGAGACGCTGTTGTTGGCGATCAGTTACATGGAGAGTACTGTTATTTAAATATATTAATATTAAAATGAAACTATTATTAATAGTGCCATTTTAATAGTATTAAATCTATATTAATATTAAAATAGAGGACCTACTATTATATTAAATTAAATTAAAAATACAGAGAGGGGCTGAATATTAAAATTTATTTTTAATAGTATTTTAATAGCATTTTAATAGTTAAACCTTGTTTGACAATCAAGGAGTTACCTACAATACAGTACAATACTATTTAGATCATAATTTTGCCTCAGCATTAGTGTTTCCGAGTAAATTTATTTTGAAATTAAATAACTATTAAATTGCTTGCTCAGCCTTCAGAAGAAAATAACTTGCTATTAATTTGCTTGGTACCCAAATTCTGAAATTTAATTTGATACAAATTTGTTATTTGATATGAATTAAATATAAATTTGCTAAAATCAATACTAAATTCCTGAGGAAACAGCTCAAAACCTGGGTCGTGTCAGTCCAAAATGAGTTGACCTTTGTTTAGATGGCGACATTATTAGGATTAGGAGATTGAGTCTACAAATTAGCATTTAAGGAGTTGATATCTTTGCTATCCCTCTCGCGCAGGGCCGTCAAATGTCCGATGAGCCAATTCGAATTTTTGGCCGGGAAAATGCGTGATGAACCCGTGCGAAGCTGAAAAAATTTGTCCGATGAAAACGCTGCGTGATGGAAAGAGTCATCACGCAGGTGCGTGATGAGGTTTTTCATCACGCATTTTTTTACTGGCCGCCACTTTAAATACCAGCTAATGCGCAACGCTGTAGCATACAGCCGACACAAAGTGCGTGATGAAAATGAGTTATGGCTGCGCTGGCCGCATAACGCAAATGCGAAGCTGATCGAGGTGTAAATTTTGCGAAGCTGATCAGCTTTGCGTGATGAACCCGTGCGAAGCTGATCGGCAAATGCGTGATGAAAAATTGTCGCGTGCACCAATTGGTGCACGGTCTGCCCGTAAGAGCTATAGGCATGGAACAAGGTCATCTTTGAACTGAACTTGTTGTTTTGTAGCCAGACTTTGGTTAGTGAAGCTGCCAAACCAAGCAAATTTATATCAAATTCATATCAAATTTATATCAAATTTCTAGGCCAATTTTACGAAATTTAATATAATTTTAATTTGTTTGACAGTTATCGCGAGAAATTTAATTTGTTATTAAATTGCTATTTACTTGGTGATTTTGGCCAAAACAATTTAATTTTGTTATTTAATTTTAATTTGATCGGAAACACTACTCAGCATAAGATTTCTGACTGCCCTCTGAATCTCGAATGTGTTTGCACTTGTAAATAGTGGAACTTTTCTCACTAATAGGCATGAACACAGAAAGACCTGAATCTAGTCAATAACCTATGTAACAGTCTTTCCTTTAAAAAATTAAAATCAATAGTTTCTTCTATGGCTAACTTGTGTTAGAACGCAATTTAAAACCAGGTTCAGAGAAGGTCATTTTAAAAAGAATAGTTATAAATTTCCACAAAAAATGCTTCTAAGTTGCATCTCTGATAAAATTTTCAACTAACACTAGCACCTTCAAGCAAAAGATGTTGTTTTGCCAGTTCGATGAAGTGTGACCAAAACTTTTTGAGTGCATTTTAGAATCTACTATTAAAATGCTATTAAAATACTATTAAAATTGTTATTTAATAGTATTAATATTAAATCTAAATTAAAATTAACAGGGGACTATTATATTAATATTAAATTAAAATTAAAATCGGCTAGTTCTATTATATTAATATTAAATTAAAATAAAATTTCACTATTAAAATTACAGTAATGGAGAGCAATCCAACAGACGAAATGCCCGCATCCCTACATTTGAGAAATCCCGAAGGAGCAGGAGAAGAGGTGCAATTCGTGCGACAGGGCGCCGAGCAGTTTGCATTGCGTCTGGTGGAAGCGAGCGGACCAGACAAAGTATTGAGGGAGATTCTGATCACGCGCATAGGCCCATTTGAAATGATGCTCAATTTGATGAGAATGAGCGCAGTGCTTCTGCGCAACAATCAACAGGAGAAGAAGAAGGCGAACGATAAGAGCAAAAGTAGCGCCAACGATGGAGAATCGAGCAAACAAACGAAAAAACGAAAGTGTGCAGTGAAAGAGCAAGCCGCTAAGATAGACAAAGCCACGTCAACGATCGATGAAGAAAAAGAAAGTGATGCAAAGCCCATAGTGATTGAATAATCTTTTATTATTGCCAATAATTATCTATTAAATGCCATAATCCATGTGCACATTTCTGAACCGATCGATACTCAGCATATTATCGTATTCGGCAAAACAAATCATTTGGATTCCTCCTTCGGGCACAGGGGTTCCAAACGTAACATCGATCATTACCGAACCGTCGTGCACCAATTCAAAATGACCGCCGTCTTCGCAATCAGCACTCAAATCAAACACGAACAAACAATGTGTTTCTTTGAATTCTTCCATATTAATGTAATTGGCCTTGTTTTCCTGAGCCAATCCCAATGACTCGAACATTTGCATATATGGTCGCACGAATGCATTCTGGCCAAAATTCATTTTCAGGGGCTCGTGGGGGTATACTTTAGAACCGGCCACTACCTTCACTTCGCGAATATCGTAATTTCTGAATCGAAAGGGATTTCTATCGTAAGCTCCGTAGTAGGCCGTACTGTTTACGAATCCAAACACGATTCTTCGGGGAATCTGTCCTTGAAAAATTGAATTGCTGGGTGTGCTGCGACGCCCGGCAGCTATGTGGACAGCTGTTACTGTGGTTCTTCGTAGAGGGTATTTTGCTGTGTACTTATTTAGCACACTTTCGATACTCAATTGTATCGAATGGAGTACTGTAACTTTACGTACGTACATTATCATGTCCACTACATGGAGCTTGTAATTGGCGTTGGCGGCATACGACATCAGCACAAAGTTGTCAGGGTTTCTGAACAACTCTACAGTCATCTCTACATTGGGCACCATCAATTTGTCGGACTCGAACAGATCGCAATGCAATTTGGCCATGCTTTCCACCACAACTGCATCGTTGTTTCGTGTTGCAAACCAGCGCTTACGTTCAGCATGGCCTTTGTTGGTGGCCGCTTCGGAGCCATTCGCATAATTATGGGCCTGCTCTGGCTCATCTTTTGCGTACAACGCCGCTTGCAACTGACAACTTTTAACTGTACGATCGTAATTCAATTCCGACTGTAGCCAGGCTTGGTACGCATAATTGTCTCCACTATCGTAGGTCAATTTTGAATTCAGGTAAACTTTCACTTGTCGAAAAAACGTATTGCCCAACAAATTTATCGGGGCTACATCTACATTGTTCTCTGGTGTTGGTGCGGCCAAAACTGCTCCATCTTCATTTTGAATTTGAAATTTTATGTAAATATAATTCCGATTCAAATCGATAAAATTTGGATTGGCATCTATGACAAATTTGTACGGACCGGCAGCTGTGCAGGTATTGATCAATCGAACCGGCTCCCATTGCGATGACTGAATAGACACTTGGGTGGGCAAAATTGTAAACAAATCCAATTCACTTTTTGTACATGGTGTCGACTGATGGTCAACCAACTTCGCCATGATCACTCGTAGTAAATGCCCAACTGATCGCGCTTTACCACCTTTGCACTTTTAGCGGGTGTTTTGCGTTTAGTCACTCTTCCCTTTTTCACTGAATCCACAAAACGCAAACCACCACCGCTCTGTACCTCTGTTCTTTTAACAACGTTCTTTGCAGCTTTGTTTAACAAACGTTTACCTGCTGCACCACCGCGTTTGCGTACTGACTGACCCAATTCTTTGCCTTCTACTATATCGCCGACGATTTGGGCACCGGTAGTCAATGCTTCTTTGCCTACTGATTTTGCAGCCGTTTTAGCAACTGGCAAAATAAATCGGAACAACGATCGGAAAATCGAACCCAAACCGGCACCTCTCTGATACGGCAACGCTGCACTAAATCCTGCACCCGTTTGTGCTGCTTGCGCTTGATAATACTGAAGCCACTTTTTATTGTCGAATGGTACAAATACCGTCCTCATTTTTCGCGTTTAAAATGCAATTTCAAAAAAACCCCCCCCTACCCCCCACCCCCCAGGTCGGCCCGGAGCTGTTACATGTATGCACAGAACAGCAATAAAAAGCGTTTGGGCCGTTAAACACTATAGACAGCGTACAGCGAGAGCAGCGCAGGGCGCAACCGGCCGCTGGCCAGGCAGGTCAATCCAATCGATTTAGTTTATACTTTAGCATAATTTTGCAAAAGGTCCTGGCAAATAGAATTAAGACTGTCATGGTTCAACTGATACATCCAGACCAAACATGCTCAGTAGGTGGCAGAGACATCCAATATGGTCTCTTAGCCTTCTACAATGTAGTTGAAACTATAGAACTAGAAGATCTACAAGGCATACTGGTATCAGCCATGAACTGGCCTTTGACCAAATAGAGTGGGAATACATCTCTGAAGCTTTGAAAGCATATGAATTTGGCCCAAAGCTCATTGGCAGTCTCAAGATGATCTATAATTCAAGCAGAACCAAATCAGCAGTACAGGTAAATGGGCATCTTTCAGCCCCCTTTGAAATCCACAGAGGGATAAGCCAAGGATGCCCACTATCTGCGATGCTGTATGTTCTGATTTCAGAAACAGTACTAAACTACATTCGAAAAGAGAAAGATGTTAAAGGAGTGTCAGTCAGAGGTAAAGAATACAAAACCTTTGCATATGCTGATGACACAAACTTTACATTGCTGAATTATAGATCACTAGACAAGATTTTTGAAATATACAATTGGTTTAATTTAGCCTCTGGCGCAAAACTAAGCAAAAGCTAGACACAAATACTGCCTTTGGGCTTGCGGAAAAATCTAGAAACTCCTGCAAGATACCGTGAGTATCTCACAGAAGAAACAAAAATTTATGGTATGAAGATCAATCCAAATGGCTTCCACAATGAAAGAAATTGGCAGGAGGTTAAAACTGCTTTAACCTTAGAAGAATACAAAAAGCCAACTTTGGAAATATCGCCCTTTGCAAAAATAAATGTAGTCATGACTACTGTTGTTTGTGTATACACATACACATTTACCATACACAAAAATACACATTGTTTTTTTCAATGTGTATACACATACACATACACATTGAAAAATCCGGATACACATTACCATACACAAACACTACTTGAAATGTGTATTTTTGTGTATGTGTATTTGATCCGAAATAGTCGATAAAATTTTGAACAGAATAGTAAAATTTCGATGTTTTTGCTGCAGTAATAAACGCTAGATATCCTGATAAAGCCTTTAAATGGCCTAAGTAACTCGATTTCAATGCTATCCAAGGTTTCAAGCAGCAGACATTGAGAGATTTCGTTTTCCTACCATTTCTGACTGAAAATCTGCCAAGAAATTTGCATTTTCAGTACAATACACAAACACAAATATACACAAAAATACACATTATTTTGTTGAATGTGTATACACAAATTACCATACACATTTGAAGCAAACACACACACATACACAAATGAAAATCCAATACCAAACAACAGTAGATGACATACACATTGTCCAGAATGTGGTATAGAAGCTTCCTGTTGACTCCAACTCCAGAGCTAAAAGCACAAATTGAAAAGTCATTGACATACATCAAAGTCAAAGACCTGTGGTATCCATCAACGGGAAATCAAATTCGCAAAAATCTACTGAAACTACCCAGTGCAAATGGAGGGATGGGTTACCCAGACTTAGACACAAAGATTGAAGTGGCCAGAGTGGGCTTACTGCAGAGGAGGAAAAGACTGGGGAACCATGTTTGATTATTACAGAGAGCAAAACCAATCATCTAACAAAGCACCAAATTAGGAACGCTGTAGTGCCACACCTATACAAGGACATAAGACTCTGAGAAATTAAATTACACGTAGAAATTGATGAGGACACAATTATTGATGGGCACGTAAATTAATTTCCGTTCCCATCTCTAATGCACTGTACTATTATCAGTAGAGCCAGTGCTACTGTAGTCACTGCCCTTATTGATGGGCACGTAAATTAATTTCCGTTCCCATCTCTAATGCACTGTACTATTATCAGTAGAGCCAGTGCTACTGTAGTCACTGCCCTTATTGATGGGCACGTAAATTAATTTCCGTTCCCATCTCTAATGCACTGTACTATTATCAGTAGAGCCAGTGCTACTGTAGTCACTGCCCTTATTGATGGGCACGTAAATTAATTTCCGTTCCCATCTCTAATGCACTGTACTATTATCAGTAGAGCCAGTGCTACTGTAGTCACTGCCCTTATTGATGGGCATGTAAATTAATTTCCGTTCCCATCTCTAATGCACTGTACTATTATCAGTAGAGCCAGTGCTACTGTAGTCACTGCCCTTATTGATGGGCACGTAAATTAATTTCCGTTCCCATCTCTAATGCACTGTACTATTATCAGTAGAGCCAGTGCTACTGTAGTCACTGCCCTTATTGATGGGCACGTAAATTAATTTCCGTTCCCATCTCTAATGCACTGTACTATTATCAGTAGAGCCAGTGCTACTGTAGTCACTGCCCTTATTGATGGGCACGTAAATTAATTTCCGTTCCCATCTCTAGACACAATAACTGTCTCTAATAGCGACTTCCCTGTACAAAGCAAACAAAAAGTCCTTTATATCACTGCTACAAAGCATAAATTCAGTAATCAAACTGCAAAAACAGAAGAATACTGGAAAGCCCAGCTACATAATCAAACAATGGATTTTACTCTATTGTGGCCCAACAGTAAAATTAGATTTGTAGACGGCTACACTAAGGACATCCATTATCGATTGGTGCACAAGGCATTGTATACAAACAATAGATTAGCTAAATTTATGCCTGTAGCAGAAACATGCAAAGTATGCAATGTCAAAGAAGATGTTGCTCATGTATTTCTATTTTGTACTCATGCTGAGGATGCATGCAGAAGCCTTGGACCCTTGCTCACTAAACTGAACAAATTCCCTTTAACGAATGAACAGAAAATATTTGGTGTACAGAAACATAACTTGTGTAACATTGTTATACAAGTTATGCAAAGAACCATCTGGGAAACCAGAAAACACTTTGAAGAGAAACAAATTGAATTACCCACCCTACCCTCCTTCAAGCGAAAGCTAAAAATAATACTTAATAGGATACTTACTTGCAAAGGTAAAAGTTTCTTCACAGCATTCTTTTATATTCGCGATCTTATAGAATTAACTAATAGTGAAAGAAATGTTGTGAGCTATGTTGATTAAGTAAAAAAATAGCGATTTCACCTGTAAAGACGTAAGCCCGTCCTGCTTATGTTTCAGCTAACCTTGTAAAGAGGCTCTGCATATACAGTAAGCTTGGTCTAAGAAAGTTACTGTTTGTTTGTATACTTAGCTGCATATAGCCGGCCTTTAAGAATTTTAAACAGATGGACTAGGTGACGGAGTGGTTAGCTTCCTGCCTTAGCATTCCCAATACCAGGTTCAATTCCCACCCAAGGCAGAACGTTTTGACTGCTGAATAGTTGCCTAATTACGTGTGCACTCAAGAACAGTTGCAAATTGATCGGAAACGCTGGGCCCCATACTAAAATAAAAATAAATGAACAGAAAATTAAAAGTAGAAAATAAAGATAAAAGTAGAAAATAAAAAAGCTAAAATTAAAAGTGAAAAATAAAATAAAATAAAATAAAATAAACAGAAAAGTAGAAAAAAAAGATAAAATTAAAAGCAGAAAACAGAAAAGTAAAAATGAAAAGTTTAAAATAAACACAGAAAAGTAAAAATTAAAAGTAGAAAAACAGAAAAGTAAAAATAAAGATAAATAAAATAAACAGAAAACCTAAAATTAAAAGTAGAAAATATAATAAACAGAAAAGTAAAAATGAAATGTAGAAAATAAAAACAGAAAAGTAAAAAATTAAAAATAGAAAATAAAAACAGAAAAATAAAAATGAAAAGTATAAAAGAAAGCTAAAAGTAAAAACGAAAAAACAGAAAATGAAAAATCTTTATTTAAAAAATGAAAAGTAGAAAAGAAAGCTAAAAGTAAAAACGAAAACAGAAAAGTAAAAATGAAAAGTAGAAAATAAAAACAGAAAAGTAAAAATCTATATTTCTAAAGTGGGTGGAGCTTAATTATTTCGACCAATCAGATTTTGCTCCCCAGCGTCACGGAGGTACTACAAGCCATTAGGCACTACTCGAATTTTTTAGGAATGCTGCTGCGATACCCTGTTGACTGCTGCCTATTGGGCTAGTCAGTTGGTACCTGGTCCCTTGACTGCCCCAACAGCCACTATCCTCAGCCTGATGCAAGCAAACTCTACCCCCAAGTGCACAAAAAGCAATATGGTTCCAGATGAACCTATGTGCTAACAGGAGAAGGCTGAGGAGAGTTTTTGCTGCTTGGCCTAGGGGTTGTTCTTGTGTGTTGTGGTTACGACAAAAGGGCATGACGAAGACCTTCAGCTCGGTTTATTAGCAATAACTACTCGCCAAGGCTAGGCGGCCTCCTAGTTTGCCGATAACTGGATCGTCACACACATCGAGCAAAATTAACAAAATACATAAAATTAGTATATAGCAGAAATACAAATGGCACATTTGACACTCCGCACAAGGAAAGTGCCAATAAAAAGAAGGTAAAACAGTTCACTTAGTGTCCACTGCTTACTGTTGTTTGTGTATACACATACACATTTACCATACACAAAAATACACATTGTTTTTTCAATGTGTATACACATACACATACACATTGAAAATTCAGATACACATTACCATACACAAACACTACTCACAATGTGTATTTTTGGTTATGTGTATTTGATCGGCAAAAGTCGATAAAATTTCGAACTGAATCGTAAAATTTCTATGTTTTTGCTGCAGTAATAATCAGTAGGCATCGTCATAAATATTTCAAATGGCCTAAGTAACTCAATTTCAAAGCTATCCAAGGTTTCAAGCAGCAGACATTGAGAGATTTGATTTTCCTAGCATTTCTGGCTCAAAATCTACCAAAAAAATTGTATTTTCAGTACAATACACATACACAAATATACACAAAAATACACATTGTTTTGTTGAATGTGTATACACAAATTACCATACACATTTGAAGGTAAATGTGTATACACATACACATACACACACACAAACAGAAAATCCAATACCAAACAACAGTACCTCTGCTGCAGACACGTTCTTGCAGTATGGTCCCCTTTTAGACACCGAAAGCACAAATTTCTGGACTTCAAAAATTCGAACCGGGCTTTGGCATTGGGATACAATGTACATTGGTCTGGGTAGTGAGCGGTTTTGCAGAAAACACATTTCGGCACAGTTTTACTGCTAGTAACTAAAGCGTGGGCAGATCCGAAAGACTGGGGCGGACACTTGCTAGGTTTTTGCGGTTCCTTCAGATCATACGCTAGACTGGCAAACAGAGGAACCGATTGCGTTCTAGGGCTAGCTTAGGCGAAAGATCTTTCAAGAGCCGAGCTGGTAACTTTTTGATTAGGGCTGTTGCTAAAAATCGTTCATCACCAGCTGACTGTCCTAACTGCTCTAAGCCTCGTACATGTTTCTCTATCGCCACACAAAAGGCCTGTAGACTTTTGTAGCTATCGACTGGGGAGGCTAGCTTGTCTAAAGCATTGTAATGCGCATTGACCAAGTTGTCGTCGTTACCATAGTGCTTGCGTAATAACTCGAGCGCTTGCTCGTAGGCACTATCGGTCGCCGGTAAACCCTCGACCACTCATAACGCCGCGCCACTAAGTACCGAGCGTAAATAGGTAAACTTTTGGCTATGCGTCAACGACGTATTCGCATGTACTGACTGCTCAAAACTTTCCTAAAAGGCCCCCCATGTGAAGACGTCGCCGCTAAAAGTTTCTAACTCTAGTTTAGGCGGTCTGACCATGCTACCTTGGCTGGAAGTGCCTCTAGAAACTTGAAAAATCCCATTACTGGACGCATGGCTTTGAAATCGCACCTCTAAGTTCTGCACCTGAGCGACACAATCTTGCATTTGTTGCTGTTGCAACTGAGTCTGTTCAGTCACAATGGCCTCGAAGTGCTGAACAGCGGTCTCAAAGCGGCTTTCGGAGGACTTAATGAGGTCCAAGTGCTGTTGCTTGAGCAACTGCATCTGCTCTACATGCCACTGCTCCGCGCCGGCTATCTGCTGTTGCATTAGCGTTAGCAACGCCAAGAAGTTAGAGTCCATGGTGGGTGCGGTACTAGTGGGTACTGTAGCTATCTCTGGCTCCACCTCACCCACCACAGGCTCACCTTCAGCCGGAGCCAAAGTGCCACCACGTGCCCCTGCCGAAGCAGAGAGGGTAGAAAGGAATCGCTGATAAACACTAAGAAGGGTGTTGCCATCTTCTGCTAACTGTTCGCTCAACAATTTCGACTGTCTTTCGAACTCGAAAAGGTCTGCTGGAACTTCTTCCAAAAGTGGAGTTAACTCTTTTTTGCAAATTTTGCAGTTTAACCTCAGCGTTCCACACATCAAAACGTAAGTCAGTGCACCACTATTTCTGGTCAACAGACTCAACTAAATTTTGGTTATTTGCTAGCTGGTGAATAAATTCTTTTACCATGCACGACAAAACCTCTGCCTCCTTGAGCAAAGAGTCCCGCTTTTCAAGCAAAGCCGCTTTTCTCTGCACCCTAGTGTAATGGGGAGAACTAGTAGCTTTCTTGCTAGTTAAATCTTCCATAATACAGTTGTAATAACTTACTGCCTCTCGCTGTGGAACTTGCCGGTCTTTTGTCGCGCGCCCATCCGTGCAGCGTCCATTCTGTGTGACACCATAACAGGAGACGGCTGAGGAGAGTTTTTCCCGCTTGGCCTAGGGTTGTTCTTGTGCGTTGTGGTTATGACAAAAGGGCATGACGAAGACCTTCAGCTCAGTTTATTAGCAATAACTACTCGCCAAGGCTAGGCGGCCTCCTAGTTTGCCAATAACTGGATCGGTCACACACATCAAGCAAAATTAACATAATACATAAAATTGACATAAAGCAGAAATACAAATGGCACATTTGACATGCGCTGAGTATTACAGATGCCACTCTACTGAGGTTAAAATCCTAGGCGTTGGATCCAGTCATTGCAAATTGGAACTGCTAGAAAGTAGAGAGCAGTTCTACAGTCTACAGTGCGTGATAGAGCCGGCACAGTTGGTGTAGTGGTTTAGGCTGCATGGCCACTGTGCGCGACGTCATGCGCTTATCCACTCCGTGGGGCAAGTTTCTTGCCGCAAAAAGGTTGGTCATCGGCATAAAGCTCCACCCAGGCCACCGAAAACTGGTTACAGCAAGTAGGTAAAATGGGAACCAACTGGATCTGCCGTTGCACTGAGAGCCGCTCTAAAAAGCATGCCGCGTTGGAGGAAAGATCAACGATGTCAGGAGATGTCTGAGAAACCAGCAATAAGGCCAATACTGGTTTGGTCCATATGCTGGGTGGCCGTTGGGAGCTGTCGGCACCATGACGTCATCACACCAGGCACTCTCTTAGTACCTGGCGCCCAACAGCATGGCCAGAGTGGCTTGGCAGTGAAAGAAGGGCAAACGTCCTAGATGATGAACCATAGTGGTCGCGCAATGGACTGCATAGTGATGCATCCGGCGAATATTTGCATAATGCGCCGCCCCTTCTGCATGCCTTGCTGTAACTGCAAGCGAGCGCACGGCAGCCAAATCCATTCTTGAACTCTCTCTTGCTGCCTGTCTGCCGTGCATCTGGTACAGTCAGTCATGCATGATAGTTAGTTGTATGTTTGCCTACCTATCTGTGGCGATAAAACGTTGCTATTATTCTGGTCATATGTACTGCCGCCTCAACCTTGGCGATAAAACGTTGCTATTATTCTGGTCATATGGCCGCGTCGGTGGCTCAGTGGGTAGCTCGCTGCCTCGGAGTCACGGCGGCCCCTGCATCCCTAGCGGTTGTAGTGGTTCATCCTCTCGGCGCGGCAAGTTTCTTGCTGCAAAGAGTTGGTCGTTGGCACAACGCTCCACCCAGGCCACCGAAAACTGGTTACAGTGAGTAGGTAAATCGGGAACCAACTGGATCTGCCATTGCACCAAAAGCCGCTCCAAAAAGCATGCTGCGTTGGAGGGAAGATCAACGACGTCAGGAGCCGTCTGAGAAACCAGCAATAAGGCCAATACCGGTTTGGCCACTTGGCCGGGCGGCCGTTGGGAGCTGTCGGCACCATGACGTCACCACGCCAGGCACTCTCTTAGTACCTGGCGCCCAACAGCATGGCTTGAGTGGCTTGGCAGTGAAAGAAGGGCAAACGTCCGAGATGACGATATCAGGGGTAACGAAATGGACTGTGCAGGTCTGATCGTAGGGCTGTACATCGTACAACCCCCCCCGCCAGATCGGATCGGATCGGATCTGGTCATATGTACTGCCGCCTCAACCTTGGCGGGAACAATTAACCCCAAGTAGCATACCGGCCAAGCAACAACAACAACCTACACCTGCAAACTGATTACATAGGTCTGGGCATAGGGCCATAAGGTCCCCCACACATCAGATCGGATCGGATCGGTGGGTGAGTAGTGAACTCACATTAGCTGCGCAGATTGTAGTAACTACAACTGAGGCCATGAAGACTCACGGTCTCAGCCAAGAAACCTTCCTTCCACGCACTGCAGTGCCATGAAGCTGATGGCCTGCTCTGCCTCCGTAGCCTGCGCACATGTGGTCACCTTGTTTTTGCTGGCAACAACAAACAAAAAGGGCCTGAAAACTCTTCCACCCCCCAACCTTGACAGCATGATAGAAATGGACATATATCATCAGTGCCAAGCATCAATGCTTCATCATATGGTATTTGCCTTGTCCGTCCAGTCGAGTCCAGTGCAGTTCCAATGGCTGCCCAACAAGAGCCAGCACAGTGCCGATATCCTCAGCATCCGATCCGATGTGCGGGGGGGGCTTTTACAGCCCTACGCTCAGACCTTGCGATCCATTGCGCAACCCCCGTGTTTCGTCATCTCGGACGTTTCCCTTCTATCACTGCCAAGCCACTCTAGCCATGCTGTTGGGCGCCAGGTTACTAAGAGAGCGCCTGGCGCATTGACGTCATAGTGCTGACAGCATCCACTGCCCGGCCGAAGAGGACTAAACCGGTCCCTTGTTGTGTCGTCTCAGCCAGCACTTGACGTCATTGTTCTTTCTCCAAGTTGGCATGCTGTAGGAGCGGCTTCGGTGCTATGGCAGATCCAGTTGGTTCCCATTTTACCTACTCGCTGTAACCAGTTTTCGGTGGCCTGGGTGGAGCGTTGTGCCGACGACCAACTCTTTGCAGCAAGAAACTTGCCACGCCGAGAGGATGAACCACTACAACCACTAGGGATGCAGCGGCCGCCGTGACTCAGAGGCAGCGAGCTACCCACTGAGCCACTGACGCGGCATCCTCAGCATCAGCGCAAGGGTGTTGACCGCTATGGAGACTGGGTGTACTGAAGACATCACGCTTTTAAAGAGGAGGGTGGTTGATGCATCTGGTGAATATTTGCATAATGCGCCGCCCCTTCTGCATGCCTTGCTGTAACTGCAAGCAAGCACACAGCAGCCAAATCCATTCTTAATCTCTCTCTCTCGCTGCCTGTCTGCCGTGCATCTTGTACAGTCAGTTGTGCATGCGTGATAGTTAGTTGTATGTTCGCCTACCTATCTGTGGCGATAAAACGTTGCTATTATCCTGGTCGTATGTACTGCCGCCTCAACCTTGGCGAGAACAATTAACCACAAGTAGCATACCGGCCAAGCAACAACAACAACCTACACCCGCAAATTAATTAGTGGCGATGCCAGTGCTGATTCGAGTCAACATGGACCCATTCAGACTTGACTCACTGCTTCTGCTGCCTGTTCGACTGCACCGACTGCCGACCAAGCGCCGACATTGCTGGAAAGGACAGTAACTGTTTCTTTTGTCTGTAAAGAAAAAGACGAAAACTGATTTCCGACTTTTTTGGCTGTAGTGGCTTTTGTGCAGTAACTGTAGTGGCAGAAGGCAGGTATTCAAGGGCAGACCCGTTGATTTTGTTTGTCCAACGACCGATTTGGCTCAAGTTTTTCAAGTATGGCAGAAACAACCAGAGTTCAGCTACCCGCACCTGACAAATATTGGTCACACCCCAGCGAACAACCTAGTCTGGCATGGCCATTGTGGGAGCGCATTTTTTCTGCTTTTTTGACGGCCGTTGATGCAGCTCGACCAGCAACTCGTAAATTGGCTGAGGGCGATAAGATAGATTTTCTTCTTTCTTATCTAGGTCCTGCTGCTTTGTCACAATTTGCAAGTCAAAAAGAATTCACCGATCCACATGTCACTTACAACGATTTTCTGAAAGCAGTTCGCAACCTCTTCCACTGTCCAATCAATCCAGTGCGAGCGCATCGAATTTCTACAGCGCACTCAACACTCCAGTGAGTCTGTGGCAGATTTTGTTCGTGAATTGCGGTTGCTCTTGCAAGAATGCACATTTCCTCTGAACGAAAACGGCGTCATCACACTAGCAGCTTTGAGTGACTACTTGCTGGCAATACAGGTCACAAAAGGGTTGAGCAGTAGGGAAACACAAGAGAAGATCCTAGCAGAAAAAACGGTCGATTTGACCGATTAGGGTTCTATAATTTCGGAAATTTCCCGGGAAATTTTCGAATTTGAGTGTCATTTCCGAATTTTCCATTTTTTTCCGAATTTTCTGAATCAGGCCCTCCCATGACAGCAAATAAATTTATGAGTTTTTGTGCTGGGACCCTAACTGGGAAGACTTGTTATCGGTAAAAAGTGCGCGAAATTCAAATCACTCAAGTACTGGCACCTTCTACTGAACCTAAATCGTCTTCAGCCTCCAGGCCATACATGTAGGAGGGGGGGGTTTTGGGGGGGTGTAGCCCCCCCCCAGGCCCGATTTTCGGCAAAAAAACCCCCCCCCCAGCCGAATTCTGGGGGGGGTTTTTTCTGAAACCCTATTTTGGGTTACAAACTGCTAAAATTCAGGGTTTCAAGACTTATATACCGTAATTTAGCATTTCAAAAGCCCTAAATAGGGTTCCGGAACCCTATTTAGGGTTTCAGAAACCCAAAGTAATGCCTCCGGAACCCTATTTAGGGTTTCAGAAACCCTAAATAGGGTTCCGGAGCCCTACTTTGGGTTTCTGAAACCCTAAATAGGGTTCCGGAACCCTAATTTGGGTTTCTGAAACCCTAAATAGGGTTCCGGAGCCCTACTTTGGGTTTCTGAAACCCTAAATAGGGTTCTGGAACCCTAATTTGGGTTTCTGAAACCCTAAATAGGGTTCCGGAACCCTAATTTGGGTTTCTTAAACCCTAATTTGGGTTTCTGAAACCCTAAATAGGGTTCCGGAGCCCTACTTTGGGTTTCTGAAACCCTAAATAGGGTTCTGGAACCCTAATTTGGGTTTCTGAAACACTAAATAGGGTTGCGGAACCCTAGTTCTGGGTTTCTGAAACCCTAAATAGGGTACCGGAGCCCTACTTTGTGTTTCAAAAACCCTAAATAGGGTTCCTGAACCCTAATTTGGGTTTCACAGAGACTAAACAGGGTTTCTGAAACCCTAAATAGGGTTCCGGAACCCTAATTTGGGTTTCTGAAACCCTAAATAGGGTTCCGAACCCTAATTTGGGTTTCTGAAACCTAATTTGGGTTTCTGAAACTCTAAATAGGGTTCGGAGCCCTACTTTGGGTTTCAAAAACCCTAAATAGGGTTCCGGAACCCTAATTTGGGTTTCACAGAGACTAAACAGGGTTTCTGAAACCCTAAATAGGGTTTCGGGACCCTAATTTGGGTTTCAAAAGCCCTAAATAGGGTTCCGGAACCCTAATTTGGGTCTCAAAAACCCTAAACAGGGTTTCAGTGCCCTAATTTTTGTTTCAAAATCTCTAAATAGGGTTCCAGATACGCATTTTAGCTGTATTCTGTCGAGTAAAATAGAGCTTTTTTGCATGTTTTAAAGCAAAAACATGTTTTTTGCACGTTTTTAATAAAAAATAGGATTTTCTGCACATTTTAAACCAATAAATAGGGTTTTAAAGGGAATTTTTGCACTTCTGACAGGATTTTTTACCCGATTTTAGTCCTCAAAACCCCTGTTTTGAGCCCAAAAAAGGTCGCTAAAACCCACTTTTGGACACCAAAAAAAGGTCGCTGAAACCCCCTTTGGAAATAGTGCTGAAACCCTATTTTGGATCTGGAAAAAACCCCCCCCAGCCGAAAACCCAGCTACATGTATGCTCCAGGCCACCTCTGCCATTTGCTCCTTTCCAGATCGTACCAGAACCACTTCGATCGGCCAGCCCGCCACTCACGATTCGCATCTCATCCATCTTCGCCAAAGTACTATCCTGAGAATCGGCCGATTCGGAGTGGAAGAAGGTGAAGCTGCCGATTTTCCTTCATCTTACCATTGTTTAAGCCTTCTAGCTTCCATACTGCTTCGATATGCTCTCTCCTTCCAGACACACCACTTCCATCCACTTCAAATCGCCCCGCCGAAGTACTGTCCCGAGAATCGGCCGATTCGGAGTGGAAGAAGGTGAAACTGCTGATTTTCCTTCATTGTACCATTGTTTTAAGTCTTGTAGCTTCTGTACTCTCATATCCGGACTATTCTTTAAGATACTTTTCATTTAACTACAAAAACGTCTATGTTAGGAAGCAGTGTTACAAAGTTATAAAATTTGCATCAGATATGCTTACTGCAGCATCCTATCCGATCGGGACCATCATATTCGGACTTAGCTAAACGAGAGCTTTTGATTGAGTACCTACATGCCTACGTTACGACGCAGCGTTAAAAAGTTAGAAAATTTGCATATTTTCAATTTGCATATTTTTGCATATTTTTGCAAATTTTGCATATTTTTGCATATTTTAACGCCGTAACATAGGCATGTAGGTACTCAATCAAAAGCTCTCGTTTAGTTAAGTCTGAATATGATGGTCCCGACTGGATAGGATGCTGCAGTAAGCATATCTGATGCAAATTTTATAGCTTTGTAACACTGCTTCCTAACATAGGCGTTTTTATAGTTAAATTAAAAGTATCTTAAAGAAAAGTCCGGATATGAGAGTACAGAAGCTACAAGACTTATAACAATGGTAAGATGAAGGAAACTCGGCAGCTTCACCTTCTTCCACTCCGAATCGGCCGATTCTCGGGATAGTACTTCGGCGGGGCGATTTGAAGTGGATGGAAGTGGTGTGTCTGGAAGGAGAGAGCATATCGAAGCAGTATGGAAGCTAGAAGACTTAAAACAATGGTAAGACGAAGGAAAATCGGCAGCTTCACCTACTTCCACTCCAAATCGGCCGATTCTCAGGATAGTACTTCGGCGGGGCGATTTGAAGTGGATGGAAGTGGTGCGTCTGGAAGGAGAGAGCATATCGAAGCAGTATGGAAGCTAGAAGACTTAAACAATGGTAAGATGAAGGAAAATCGGCAGCTTCACCTTCTTCCACTCCGAATCGGCCGATTCTCGGGATAGTACTTCGGCGAAGATGGATGAGATGCGAATCGTGAGTGGCGGGCTGGATGATCGAAGTGGTTCTGGTACGATCTGGAAGGGAGCAAATGGCAGAGGTGGCCTGGGGCTGAAGACGATTTAGGTTCAGTAGAAGGTGCCAGTACTTGAGTGATTTGAATTTGGCGCACTTCTTACCGATAACAAGTCTTCCCGGTTAGGGTCCCAGCACGAAAACTCATAAATTTATTTCCTGTCATGGGAGGGCCTGATTGGAATGTTTCGTATAAAATCGTAAGTTACACGTCCCTGCAATCGTCTGAAATCGTAGTTTAAATAAGCGCGCGCGACCACCCAGGAGCTGAGTGAATTATCTGTTAGGGACCTCCTGAGGCTGATTGAAGCCTCGGGTAGGTGTCAAGTTCGACTTGTTCGATTTCATTTATATGGGGCATCAAAATGGACCCTTGGGTCTGATCGTAGGGTCGTATGGTCGACCCCCCGTCACATCGAATCGAATCAAATAAGCGCGCATGAAACAACACCGATTTTCTTAGCCTGAACCAAGTTAAGTTGCGCAGTTGACGGGTACTGTAAAGTGTGTATATTTTTTATTTTATCTACTTGGCTCGATGCAGCTAATTTTTAGCATTCGCACCCTGTGTTTAGTTACTGCTTTGCTTACTGCTTTGTTTCTTGATCACACTGTATTTCTTATTTGTGGTTTATTTTCAGCACATATGCATAGCAAACATTTCATTTAATGAAAACAAATAAAACGTCAATTATACAGTATAGATAAAAAAAAATGTCCCATCGCTTTTTCGGCCTTCACTCAAACGTTTCGTTCTCAGTCTCTTCTTTACCGATTTGGCTCAAATTTTCAGCAAAAATTAACAACATGGTTGGCTAAATATTCTGCAAGTGTGGTGCCAAAATTCCGACTCATACTGGTTTTATGACCCGAAAACTAGGAATGAGGGTGGTCCACGCAAATTTAATTTTTTTCGGTAATGCAAGGAGTACAGGCCTGAAACTTGCAGGAATGATTGGTGTTGCTATTGGGCATAACATACTAAGCGGGCAGCCCTGTAGCTCAAAGGGCACTAAAATGGGGGAATTTCAAAAACATGACGAAATATGACTTTTCTTCGTAAAACCGGCAAAATGATGATTCCAAAGATTTTCAATTTTCAAAAAACGCTGCAGGAATGGTTACTATGGTGTGGAACAGAGCTTAAATATCAGGTTCATTTATTTGTCGAACTTCCTGCAACAATCTATGTTGATTAACAACAGATTCAGTGCTTTGATTCTAGAAGGTGCAGATTTCTTAACTATGGGATTTTCACTCATGTTTTTGAAATTCCCCCATTTTAGTGCCCTTTGAGCTACAGGGCTGCCCGCTTAGTATGTTATGCCCAATAGCAACCACCAATCATTCCTGCAAGTTTCAGGACTGTACTCCTTGTATTACCGAAAAAAAAACAAATTTGCGTGGACCACCCTCATTCCTAGTTTTCGGGTCATAAAACCAGTATGAGTCGGAATTTTGGCACTAAACTTGCAGAATATTTAGCCAACCATGTTGTTAATTTTTGCTGAAAATTTGAGCCAAATCGGTAAAGAAGTGACTGAGAACGAAACGTTTGAGTGAAGGCCGAAAAAGCGATGGGACATTTTTTTTTATCTATACTGTATATATATATATAAGTTTGCAACACAAGCCAGGAATTTAAATGATGTTTATGATTACTATAGTTACAGGTACAGCAAATTTATATGGCCACATATTTTATGCTTTATGGTTTATTTTTATGCTGATTAGAAATTGAAATTAAAATGAGCTCTACAAACGATTTCTTTAATGCACACAGTTTTAATGCAATAGTAGAACTGGTTATACCATGCTACAATACCGTTAAATGGTTTTTTTTAGAAAAAAATGGATTTCCGAAAATTTCCGATTTTGCCGTTTTTTGCTTTCCCAAATTTCCGAAAGTTGAATTTCGAAATCTGCAAAAAGGCATTTCCGAAATTCGAGATGCCTAGACGCGATTCCTTGAGATTGCACAGACAGATGAAACAGCGCGCCAAGACGCTGTCAAGATTTCTTCCAATCCAGGGCAGATCAGCGCGGCTAAGTCTTGGAATCCTCGCAAGTACAAGAAGACTGCTCCAGCACAGGGGGCCAAAGCTTCAGCTGCGAATAATTCCAGTGCAGGAGGAGAGAAGGGCCGAAGTGACACTCAGACCTGCTCAGCATGCGGTAGAAGTGGTCATCAGCCTAGAACAGAATCCTGTCCAGCTAAAGGACAGAAATGTCGATCTTGTGGGAAAATCGGGCACTACAGCAGAGTGTGCCGATCCAGCCAGAACAGGAACCAAACGATCAGACAATGTGGTGTCGCATCCAGAAGAGGTGGACAGTCCAGCATTCGCAGTCTGCATCATACACTCCAGTGTGAGGTGTTTATCAAGTCCGCTGTCGATGTTGGTAGACACTGGTTCAGACGTTACTGGCATCACAGAGGCAGAGTGGGACAGACACTTCCAAGGCACAAGTGTAGAACCTGCTGCTGCACTCACCAATTTTGACAATTCGACACTCGCAGCGCATGGTCAGTTCAGAGCACAGTTAACCTGTTGAGGGCGAACCATACAGCTACCAGTGTATGTGTTCATGCAGGATTGCAACAATACATTGGGTATGGATGCGTTGCGCGCCTTGGGCAATGTGTGTATCGATATCGACTCGAATACAACACAGATCTCTGCACCAAAGTGTCCTGCTGTCGCTCACACAGAAGAAACCGGTCCACAGATGAGGTCGGAGCCTAATGATTCTGAGCAATCGTTAGCTTCCTGGAAGGCAGCGGGCCTGCTACCCCTCCTTCAGGAGATCTCGAATTTGACAAAGTCAGAGATTGGAACCTACATGGGGTTCAAGCACAAGATTCGACTGAAACCAGGCGTGGAACCGCCACCCAAGCAGCCAGTGAGGTCGATCCCAGTCCGTTTTGAGCAACGTGCCAAGGAAGTGGTGGAACTGATGGAAAGTCAGGGAATCTGGGAACGAGTTGGGCACTCAGATCGTGTACATGGCATGGTCATGGTCGCGAAAGCAGATGATCCAGGGTCAGTGCGGATTACTTCAAACCTCAGCCCACTCAATAAGGATATCGATCCAGTGCTGTATCCTCTTCCAAACATCCAAGATCTACTGTATAACAAACTCAGCGAGGCCACAGTGTTCAGTAAGCTGGACCTGCTGAAGGTTTATTTCAATGTAGAACTGGATGAAGAGAGCAAGTTTCTGACAACTACTGCAATGCTGTGGGGGTACTATGCTTACAAGAAGCTACCCATGGGCTTGAAAGACTCAGCAGCTGTGTTCCAGAAGCTGGTGCATGACACATTGGAAGGTGTACCAGGCTGCCAACCGTACATCGATGACATATTGGTGTTTGGCAAGAATCGTCAAGAGCATGATGAGAGCTTGCAACAAGCTCTGATGAGGCTCAACGAGAAGAATTTGTGGCTCAATCTGTGCAAATGCCTTGTTGCTCAGCCATCAGTCAAGTTTCTTGGTCATGTGATTTCAAGAGGATGTGTCAAGCCTGATCCAAAGAAGTTGGAATCTCTGCGGCAAATGGCACCACCCAAGAATATCAAGGATGTGCAAAGTTTCCTTGGTGCGGTGAACTACCTGAGCAAGTTCGTACCCTCTCTGTGAGACAAGCTTGAACCAATTCGAGCACTTACCGGGCTAACACGAAGTTCGAGTGGGGTCAGGAGACTCAGAAGGCATTCGATCAAGTAAAGGAGCTCATCTGTGGACCCAATGGACTACGTCTGAAGATGTTCGATTCCTTAAAGATGACCTTTGTCACTACTGACGCATCTGATTATGGCATTGGTGGGATGCTCTCACAAGTCCACTTTGGCCAGGAATTTCCTGTTGCATTTGGCCATCACATGCTCAATTCCACTAAGCGGAAGTGGGACATGACAGAGAAAGAAGCCTATGCAGCGATGTTCTTCTGTGAGTACTGGGAGAAGTACAGGGTGTCTCAAAAAAAATGATCACATTTCTTTTTACTGCCATTTCCGCAAATGTTGACCAAATAGGCTGAAATTTGGACTATAGGTGGCACAATTCGGGGAATTTTATGTGTTAAAGTTTGGTGCACTAGACTTGACTCATTCCCGAGAAATTTCAAAAAAAGTGAAATTTGGTAATTTCAATAGTGAAAGCCGGTCAACGAAAAAATGATCACATTTCTTTTTACTGCCATTTCCGCAAATTTTGACCAAATAGGCTGAAATTTGGACCATAGGTGGCACAATTCGGGGAATTTTATGTTTTAAAGTTTGGTGCACTAGGCTTGACTCATTCACGAGAAATTTCAAAAAAAGTGAAATTTGTCAAATCAATAGTGAAAGCCGGTCACCGAAAAAATGATCACATTTCTTTTCACTGCCATTTCCGTAACTTTTGACCAAATAGGCTGAAATTTGGTTTATAGGTGCCAAAATTCGGGGAATTTTATGTGTTAAAGTTTGGTGCAGTAGGCTTGACTAATTCTCGAGAAATTTCAAAAAAAGTGAAATTTGGTAATTTCAATAGCGAAAGCCGGTCACCGAAAAAACGTTACATTACATTATCGCCTAAACTCTAACGATAGCGTTGGAGTTCATGCGTCAACTTTTTACACACGAATTACCCTGAACTTCTGCGTTTACACTCCAAATTTCATCCAATTCCGACAAAAATTAGAAAAGATACAGGAAAAGGAAATGTTTACATTTTTCGTGACCGGCTTTCACTATTGAAATTATCAAATTTCACTTTTTTTGAAATTTCTCGGGAATGAGTCAAGCCTAGTGCACCAAACTTTAAAACATAAAATTCCCCGAATTGTGCCACCTATGGTCCAAATTTCAGCCTATTTGGTCAAAATTTGCGGAAATGGCAGTAAAAAGATATGTGATCATTTTTTCGGTGACCGGCTTTCACTATTGAAATTACCAAATTTCACTTTTTTTGAAATTTCTCGGGAATGAGTCAAGTCTAGTGCACCAAACTTTAACACACAAAATTCCCCGAATTGTGCCACCTATGTTCCAAATTTCAGCCTATTTGGTCAAAATTTGCGGAAATGGCAGTAAAAAGAAATGTGATCATTTTTTTTGAGACACCCTGTATTTGCTGGGACAGCACTTCACGTTGAGAACAGACCATCAAGCGCTGCAAGCACTTCTGCATCGACAAGTGAATCAGCGCAAATCGCAGAAA
Organism: Sabatieria punctata; assembly: GCA_030248155.1. NCBI lineage: Eukaryota > Metazoa > Nematoda > Chromadorea > Araeolaimida > Comesomatidae > Sabatieria > Sabatieria punctata. Next base: position 37,244 of record JASANB010000471.1, on the reverse strand, counting down.
TTTGAGCGCTGGGTTCATCATCTGAATGTGTTCGACTACACAGTGCAGTATGTGCGTGGTGACACCAACCACATGGCTGATGTTCTGTCCAGACTCCAGAATGAATCTGAACATTGTGATGCAGTTTGCTGTCTAAATGCCGAGGGGTATTCAGTGAAAACGTTCCGATGTGCACTGAGTAACGATCCTGTTTTGAGCTTCATCAAGCAGTACTGTGAGGAGCATTGACCTAATCAGAGCAAGCTGCCTGCACAGTTGCGCAACTCACCTTATCCAAAGATGAAGGCTGAGATTACCGTCAACAGGAGCACAGGTCTACTGATGCGCAACGACACTCAAGTGATCATGCCAACCACTCTGAGATGAGGTTTATTGAAGAAGGCTCATGAAGGACACCCGGGCATCGTTCGCTTCAAGAGAAAGCTTCACGAAACCTACTGGTGGCTGCAAATGTCAACCGAGTGTGAGGAGTATGTGCATGCTTGTCCTTCGTGCTTGGACTCAGTGAAGTCACACAGCAGAGTGCCAGCTACTCAGCCACTCTACACTCCTCAAGCTCCATGGGAGGAAATCTCCATGGACATCACTGGTCCTTTCGAGATGGCACCAGCGCACAAGAAGAACATTGCCATGATCATGGACAATTCTCCAAATTTCCAGAGATTTTGCTTACCACAGACATCAGTTCCAAGCGCACCATCAGATGGATAGTGGACATTTTCTCAAGATATGGCAATCCTGGTCATATGATCATGGACAATGGACCCCAGTTCATCAGCACAGAATTCCGCAATTTTCTGGCTGATTGGGACATCATTCATCAGACTACTCCAGTCTACACACCCCAGCAGAATGCGTTTGTCGAAGTGTTCAATCGATATCTGAAACACCATGTTCAGACATTTGGCAACCAACCATGGGACGAAGGGCTAGCTCAGACTCTGGCAAATTTCCGAGCAACTGCTAGAGATGGTGAAACCATGAGTCCAGCTGAAAAATTTTTCAATTGTCGCCCATGCCTGTCATTCGAGTTGTGCACACAACATCGACCTGAAGAAAAGGGGGTGGAAGGAGATAGTGCTGAGAGCTACTGTTGTCAAACTGACAGCAGTAAGGGGAACGGAAAAGCGAAGCAGAACGAAATGAAGCAGAATGGAATTGGCAAAGCTAAACAAAACAAGCCGAACCAGAATTCAGATCCTGTTAAGGGCTGCAATCGGTCTGAAAGGACTGATTTGCGAGCACCACCATTGCTACAACGTTATCAAGTTGGTCAGGGCGTGCATGTCAAACGCAACCACACACCGAAGGGTCAAAGTCCCTGGTTGCGCAAGATTCTGATTGTCTCCAAGATGTTGGGCCAATTCAACTACCGTTTGTCAGATGGCCAGTTGTGGAACGCTTGCAACATGCAGAGAGTGCCAGAGACGCCTGGGGCCAAGGAGCCATATGTTGTCGAGTCCAGTGCAGTTCCAATGGCTGCCCAACAAGAGCCAGCACAGTGCCGATATCCTCAGCATCAGTGCAAGGGTGTTGACCGCTATGGAGACTGGGTGTACTGAAGACATCACGATTTTAAAGAGGAGGGTGGTTGATGCATCTGGTGAATATTTGCATAATGCGCCGCCCCTTCTGCATGCCTTGCTGTAACTGCAAGCGAGCGCACAGCAGCCAAATCCATTCTTAATCTCTCTCTCTCGCTGCCTGTCTGCCGTGCATCTTGTACAGTCAGTTGTGTGTGCGTGATAGTTAGTTGTATGTTCGCCTACCTATCTGTGGCGATAAAACGTTGCTATTATCCTGGTCGTATGTACTGCCGCCTCAACCTTGGCGAGAACAATTAACCCCAAGTAGCATACCGGCCAAGCAACAACAACAACCTACACCTGCAAACTGATTACATAGGTCTGGGCATAGGGCCATAAGGTCCCCCACACATCGGATCGGATCGGATCGGTGGGTGAGTAGTGAACTCACATTAGCTGCGCAGATTGTAGTAACTACAACTGAGGCCATGAAGACTCACGGTCTCAGCCAAGAAACCTTCCTTCCACGCACTGCAGTGCCATGAAGCTGATGTCCTGCTCTGCCTCCGTAGCCTGCGCACATGTGGTCACCTTGTTTTTGCTGGCGACAACAAACAAAAAGGGCCTGAAAACTCTTCCACCCCCCAACCTTGACAGCATGATAGAAATGGACATATATCATCAGTGCCAAGCATCAATGCTTCATCATATGGTACTGTATTTGCCTTGTCCTACCCAGTGGCTGCTCTACATTAGTGTCGGGTTTTAACAAATGGACGATAAATTTTCAAGTTTCAAGGTATACCAATTTTACAATGAGCTGTCAGATGATGACTTTAAGAAACCTGCTGTCCGCCTCCCTAATGGCATGGGTATGTGTACCCTGCTTCAGTCCCACCGCCAGCCGATAGAGTCACTGTCTTTCTTCAGAAATACACAATTTTACGGCAACCTTGTTTGCCCTAGTCATTCCACAGGGTCCCCAACTCCCCTCTACTGGCCATAGTTGATGTCAGTGACAAAACTATTCCTCCTTCATTCAGAACCCAATACGGTGAAACGGGAGAGCGCTTTATTTGCAAAACAACAAAGACAAAAGGAATGCAAAGGTTTAGTATAAATATCTTTCATCGGGTAGATGGGAAATCGGACTGAAGCCAGTATAGCGGGAAGCATTGTCACTACACTGGTTGAGGAGGCCAATATTAGTCCTGACAAAATTTTAGTGATTGCCTTGCACCATTGGCAGGCACAGCTAATAAGGTGCCATGTAAAGCGAGAGATGGAAGTACTGTACTGTGCACATGGGCAAGAACAAGGAATACATAGTCATACTTTCACTTCCGAGAACTTTTTGGTCCAGTGATGCATTGGCTGATCCAAGGTTGATCAATTCTTGCATGACCGGAGCTAGTCATGGGCTCATTATCACATGCGAGCCCAAACTTCTCTGGCATCATTCTCAGCTTTTGCAACACTTTCTACGTACTGGCCTTGTGGCAGTTCCACCGTGTACAGACACCAGCTTCATGGTAATTGCACTGTACACTGCTCAACACACAACATGCTGAGCAGAAAGAATGGTATCAATTCGCAATACGCCATTTTTATCACACCAACATCCCATTTCAATTTTTCCAATTACTTATTACCATCTTTCTAAACTGGCAACAGTTCCCTATACCTATTTGGATGCCAAAATCGTTTGCAGCCATATCTTTAAAACACAGTTGGAACAGCTAACCAACATTTTTAATAATTTCCGGCTTCATACACTAAACATTAAGGCCATCCAGACACATATTTCTGCACTAAACAGATTGTTACTAGGCCACGTTATCTCAGATAATCGCCTCACTGCCGACCTTGACAGAATAACTTCTGTTTAGCGTTTCCCACACCCACTACAGTTATACAAATCCGTCAGTTCATAGGATTAACCGGCTACTGCCGCCGATTCAGCAAGAACTTTGCGAAGATAGCCTACGCCCCACTGCGATCTAAAGCCGAAAACATATACGTATACAGGGTGTGCCAAAAAAATAACAACCCAGCAGAGTTTTTGCTGTAGCAACCGCAAATCTCAACCGATTTGAATGAGTCCTTTTTTAAATAAAAGATAAATAAATTCTTGAAAGATTGATGTACAGTTTATTAAGATGGCTTTCTTAGTTCCTGAGATATTTGTCCTCAAAGTCAAAACAGAGATTTTGGCAATGAACAAGAGTGATAAAGAACAACCCAGCAGATTTTTTACTTTTGCAACCATGAATCTGAACCGATTTGAATGAATCCTTTTTTGAATGAAAGACTGATAAATTCTTCAAAGGTTGGTGCAATTATTATTGAGATTCACAGTTTAGTTCTTGAGATATTTGCCTTCTAATTCGAAACAGATTTTGGCAAAGAACAAGAGCGATTCTGTTGCATTTCATAATAAAGCAGATTCTACTGCTGGGGCTAATGATACTTTAGTGTTGAAGTAAACCGAGTTTCTATGTCACCTGTAAAGCCTCCAGGAGCCCTTAGCAGTAGCAGGAATCCATTTTATTACGAAGTGCAAAATAATAAAAAAATCCCTCTTGTTCACTACCAAAATCACTGTTTTGATTTTGAGAGCCAATATCTCAGGAACTAAGCGGAGTACATTAATAAAAATTTCAGCAATCTTTTAAGAATTTATTTATCTTTCATTTAAAAAAGGATTCATTCAAATCGGTTGAAAGTTGCGGTTGCTACAGCGAAACATCTGCTGGGTTGTTTTCTTTGGCACACCCTGTAATTATGAGATGCATCTCTTTTAGCGTTTAAAACCCTAAAACGGATATTAACTGAAGCAGCCCTCCTCATCAACTTTAATTTTTCGAAACGTTTTAATTTGTACATAAATGGATACCAGAAAAAAAGAAGGATTTTTGCACACTTCTTTCTCGATATGCAAGCACAAAATACTCTGTTAAAATTACACCCATTTGTGTAGACTAGTAGGCGCTTAAAGCTTTGAGCTTTTAGAACCGTCGTTGAAAACAAACACTATGTCACGTCCCGTTCCAGGGATGGATATTTTTCTGAAAAAAACTTCGGCCTGTTTTTTCAGTTTTTTTTCCGTTTTTTTTCCGAAATCGCGGAAAAAACTCCTGCTCAAGTACCGGGTATCCTCGGCTGGTTTTATGATTCTAATGCTTTCTAGCGCCTTCCTCAGTCTTTTCAGACCAGAAATACACGTGTTACATAGATATAAATCGCGAAACAGGCATGAAACAGTGCCTGACAGGGTCCATCAATAACGCTACTGTATATGCAAATTTTCTTACAGCAGCATGTTTGTTTCATCATGCCAAATTTGGTGTTTTCTGTTGTTTATCTAACAGTTTTGAGTCAGTATGGCCTATTATACATCGCAAAAGTCCATTTTTTAACAGAAAAATGACATAAATTAGCATTTTTTAACTTGAGTTTTTGAATTGAAAACGTTTATTCATACAAACAGGACGGCAAAACTGCTATTGCAGGATAGGCCCTTTGACTAGAAACGCACTTGAGCCCTTGAGCACTTGAGTTTTTTCCGCGATTTATGTTTTTTCCGACCCTTAAGAAAAAACACACCTCACATCCCTGTCCCGTTCTCTAGAAATACCAGCACTCAAATATTAATGGTTTCGCAAAAATAATATCAAAAGTAACAGCTAGGAATATATGATTTTCAGGAATACAGATATCATAAAGTGGGATGCAGTGCTTGCAAAAACAGCAACGCAAAATCCCTGCTCACTACCACTGGCACTGATACCAGTTAAGGTGAATTTTCTTAACCCTGGTCATCCTATCTTTTCATTGTAAAATAAAAATACCTGACCCTACCCCAAAGCAACGTTTTCCACTAGGAATTGCTAAATTCGGTAAAATTTGTACATCACTTACTGTACATTCTTACCTGAAACCACCCTAAGGGCAAATGACCTAGACCTATCCCTTACAGTGGATACAGATAGGGATGGGCAGCGTAAATTAAAATTGGTAATTTACGTAATGTAACGCGTTATTTCTATTTTACCAGATTTTAATTTCCGTATTTGTAACGTGTTACGGAAATTAAAACAGCTAATTTCTTGCTGTAACGCGCGTTACGTAAATTAATTTCCGTTACGTCGTAATGACAGATTCCAGTCATACGTAAACTAATTTCCGTTATGTTGTAATGACTAAGATTCCAGTCATACGTAAATTAATTTCCGTTATGTCGTAATGACTAAGATTCCAGTCATACGTAAATTAATTTCCGTTATGTTGTAATGACTAAGATTCCAGTCATACGTAAATTAATTTCCGTTATGTCGTAATGACTAAGATTCCAGTCATACATAAATTAATTTCCGTTACGTTGTAATGACTAAGATTCCAGTCATATGTAAATTAATTTCCGTTATGTCGTAATGACTAAGATTCCAGTCATACATAAATTAATTTCCGTTACGTCATAATGACTAAGATTCCAGTCATATGTAAATTAATTTTCGTTACGTCGTAATGACTAAGATTCCAGTCATACGTAAATTAATTTCCGTTACGTCGTAATGACTAAGATTCCAGTCATACGTAAATTAATTTCCGTTACGTCGTAATGACTAAGATTCCAGTCATACGTAAATTAATTTCCGTTATGTCATAATGACTAAGATTCCAGTCATACGTAAATTAATTTCCGTTATGTCGTAATGACTAAGATTCCAGTCATACGTAAATTAATTTCCGTTACGTCGTAATGACTAAGATTCCAGTCATACGTAAATTAATTTTCGTTACGTCGTAATGACTAAGATTCCAGTCATACGTAAATTAATTTCCGTTACGTCGTAATGACTAAGATTCCAGTCATATGTAAATTAATTTCCGTTACGTCGTAATGACTAAGATTCCAGTCATACGTAAATTAATTTCCGTTATGTCGTAATGACTAAGATTCCAGTCATACGTAAATTAATTTCCGTTATGTCGTAATGACTAAGATTCCAGTCATACATAAATTAATTTCCGTTATGTCGTAATGACTAAGATTCCAGTCATACGTAAATTAATTTTCGTTATGTCGTAATGACTAAGATTCCAGTCATACGTAAATTAATTTCCGTTATGTCGTAATGACTAAGATTCCAGTCATACGTAAATTAATTTCCGTTACGTCGTAATGACTAAGATTCCAGTCATATGTAAATTAATTTCCGTTACGTCGTAATGACTAAGATTCCAGTCATACGTAAATTAATTTCCGTTATGTCATAATGACTAAGATTCCAGTCATACGTAAATTAATTTCCGTTATGTCGTAATGACTAAGATTCCAGTCATACGTAAATTAATTTCCGTTATGTCGTAATGACTAAGATTCCAGTCATACGTAAATTAATTTCCGTTATGTCGTAATGACTAAGATTCCAGTCACACGTAAATTAATTTCCGTTACATTGTAATGACTAAGATTCCAGTCATACGTAAATTAATTTTCGTTTTTCTTAAAAATGTGGTAGTAGGCAGTAGCAATCGAATATCGCGGGAAAATCCTAAAAATGAGATGTATGCAATGCAATAGCGGTGTAAAAATTAATTTAATTGTAATTGAAATTCGCATAATTGGCCCATCATTAATTTCAATTCAATTAATTTAATTTAATTGAAATTCAAAAGTGCTGCCATAATTTAATAGTAATTTAATTGAAATTCGCCTGCAATTTCAATTATATTTTCAATTATTTCCTGTTTTGAATGTAAGGAAATGCGTAAGTATTAGAGGCTCTAACGACTTCAAATAAAAACATATTTAGGGTTGGTCACCTCTTTAGATTGACCTCACTATGTTTTGTAATATTTTATGCTCTGCTGTTTATTTCGTAGTTCATAAAAGTCAAAACTGTGATTTTTGTATAGTGGGTTGACACCCCCCTTTTTCGCGAGGGTTACCTAGGAAGTGATATTGCTAAACATGCTGAAAACCTAAACCTTTAGGTTATGTACTGATACATAACAATGAACTAATTATAAATTTCGCCTAGAACAGACATGGGCTAGCATTTCGGCTGATGGGGGGTAGAATTTTCAATTCCTGAGGGGGGCTGAGGGGGGTAGGAGCGCCTGATGGGGGGCTGAGGGGGTGGTAAGCCAAAAAGTCCGATTTTTGGCTAAAATCAGGGTTTTTTGGCTTATTTTTTATTAAAATAAGTTAAAATTAGGTATTCTGAGCTCATTTACACCTATTCCAGGCATATTTTTATCATAATTTTCTATGCAAAATTCTTCCCAAAAATTCCTGATGGGGGCCAACCCCCCTCAGCCCCCCTTTGCCCATGTCTGCCGTAGAATGCCATTTTATGCGTTTTTAAAAGGCAACTTTCGAAAATTTTCTCGCCTGGTTGGGCAGCAGGCTAACCAAGTGTCTCTAAGCTTTTACATGGACATTTTTCTAAGTCCTGGGTCACTGTCACTGTCTTTTAACAGCAAAAATACAACAATTTTCAAAAAAATTGAAAAAAAATAATTGAAAAAATTGCATAATTAAAATTTTTCATGGTCCCATAATTTAATTGAAAATATAATTGTAATTGAAAATAATGGAAAACTATTTCAATTAATTTAATTAAATTTAATTGAAATTAAAAACTGAGCCCATAATTTGATTGTAATTGAACTGAAATTCAAATTCCATAATTATACATCACTACAATGCAAATTTTAATTCTGTGTTTGTTCAATTGAAATTGCATATTTTGGAAATCTAACTTCACACCAAAAGGAAGGAAAGAAATGTAGGTATGTTTCTTGGCTGAATTACTGTAGCTTCTGAGGGTTCAATAACTGCGCAAAAACTAGCCAACTACATACTACAGACTGTAGTCTACCTACCGAACATCAGTGACCACCTAGAGCCGGAGCTACACCCCCTCAAAGATGGGTCTGCGCCTTTCGTCGTTCATCACCATTCGCTCGTTTCTTTAGATACAGAATCGATGTGCACATGGTTGGATACATAGCCTTGACAGTTGCCTTTCAAATGCTGCAAACAGTGCTTCCGGAACTTACCCGGTTAGCGAGATATTCTCCAAAAACTACGAAATTTAGCGAAATTTTTCGAAAAATCGCTGTACCATCTCCCACATATGCGGCGGCATGCTAATTTTTGCACAAAAGATAAAACACAAAATGCCAAACAAAATTAACCTATTTCGGAGGCAAATTTTTGGGGGTAGGGGGTAAGATGTTGGAAACCCTGGAGCAATGTAGAATCCGTGCAGATTTATTATTGTGCTACATTACTTATTTACTATTAAATTAGTATTAATATTATTGTGCTACATTACTATTAAATAATCTAGTTGAACTGGACCGTAACAAATACAGGGTGTCGCAAAAAAAATGATCACATTTCTTTTTACTGCCATTTCCGCAAATTTTGACCAAATAGGCTGAAATTTGGACCATAGGTGCCACAAATCGGGGAATTTTATGTGTTAAAGTTTGGTGCACTAGGCTTGACTCATTCCCGAGAAATTCCAAAAAAAGCGAAATTTGGTAATTTCAATAGTGAGATCACCGAAAAATTGATCACATTTCTTTTCACTGCCATTTCCGCAAATTTTGATCAAATAGGCTGAAATTTGGATCATAGGTGCGAAAATTCGGGGAATTTTATGTGTTAAAGTTTGGTGCACTAGGCTTGACTCATTCCCGAGAAATTTCGAAAAAAGTGAAATTTGGTAATTTCAGTAGTGAAAGCCGGTCACCGAAAAACGTCACATTACATTATCGCCTAAACTCTAACGATAGCGTTGGAAATTTTTGGGAGTAGGGGGTAAGATGTTGGAAACCCTGGAGCAATGTAGAATCCGTGCAGATTTATTATTGTGCTACATTACTTATTTACTATTAAATTAGTATTAATATTATTGTGCTACATTACTATTAAATAATCTAGTTGAACTGGACCGTAACAAATACAGGGTGTCGCAAAAAAAATGATCACATTTCTTTTTACTGCCATTTCCGCAAATTTTGACCAAATAGGCTGAAATTTGGACCATAGGTGCCAAAAGTCGGGCAATTTTATGTGTTAAAGTTTGGTGCACTAGGCTTGACTCAATCCCGAGAAATTTCAAAAAAAGTGAAATTTGGTAATTTCAATAGTGAAAGGCGGTCACCGAAAAATGGAAACATTTCCTTTTCCTATATCTTTTCTAATTTTTGATGGAATTGGATGAAATTTGGAGTGTAAACGCAGAAGTTCAGGGTAATTCGTGTGTAAAAAGTTGACGCATGAACTCCAACGCTATCGTTAGAGTTTAGGCGATAATGTAATGTAACGTTTTTTCGGTGACCGGCTTTGGTAATGAAATTACCAAATTTCACTTTTTTTGAAATTTCTCGAGAATTGGTCAAGCCTAGTGCACCAAATTTTAACACATAAAATTGCCCGAGTTTGGGCACCTATGGTCCACATTTCAGCCTATTTGGTCAAAATTTGCGGAAATGGCAGTGAAAAGAAATGTGATCATTTTTTCGGTGATCGGCTTTCACTATTGATTTAACAAATTTCACTTTTTTTTAAATTTCTCGGGAATGAGTCAAGCCTAGTGCACCAAACTTTAACACATAAAATTGCCCGAGTTTTGGCACCTATGGTCCAAATTTCAGCCTATTTGGTCAAAATTTGCGGAAATGGCAGTAAAATGAAATGTGATCATTTTTTTGAGACACCCTGTACTTTAAATATAGGGAGGGTATTACCAGAGGTCATTCTTTTAAATTAGTAGTAAACAAAAATCGTATAAACGCCAAATCAAATTTCTTTGCAAATCGGGTAGTTAATCAGTGGAACAGACTTACTCAAAATCAGGTTGCAGCTCGCTCATATGGCGCTTTTAAGAAAAATGATTTGGTTAAAGATTTTAGTCTACGGTTTGGATAAGAGCTCCAGAGCCACCGAGCCATCTTTCATATCCGGTTATTATTATAAAACTTTTATTCAAACGAACTGAATATCGGAACTGCAAAATGCAGGAAGTATGACACCCTGAAATTCTTACATAATACGTACATTATTCAGTCATATAGTCCTTGTCGTCCGTTTACTAACCCGTATTCATCTTATGTTCTGTACTAACACTACTTTGCTCTAATGAATTGATATGAGAGAAAAAATAAATAATTAATAAAAAAATATACAACTTTCTGCACTTCTTTCACAAGAATACGACAGAACCTTAAAATCAATTTTTCGTACTTAATTCTAAAGTTGAAGAGCCCTTTGCTAACTCCGACCACAATAAGATTGTATCCAATTTTGGGCCTTTGATTAGCTATGAATCTTTTAATACTGATACCTCTTTCCTCAACTTTCGAAAATTACATTTCGAGCCGTTTTCTGAATATCTGTATCATATTGATTGGATTACTGTTTTCGAACAGTGTGCCAATGTTAACCAATTTTGGGCGTGTTTCCATTCGCTTTTGAGTCAAGGTATCGAAGCCTTTGTCCCAAAGTGTACGTTTCGTTCCAAATCCTCCCTATGGTCTACTGCTTCGCGAAATGCACACAACAGACAATTAAGGCTTCATCGAGTTTACAAACTAAACCCATCAGAGGAAAACCGCCAAAACTGGTTAACGGCATACTATGATGCGAGACGATCCAAACGTTATGATTTGTATCGAGCTGAACAATCTGTACTTAACCAAGGATCTCAGTCCGATTTTTGGAGATTTGTTAGGAGCAAATTCAAAAACAAATCTCATATCCCTAACCTAGTCGCTGATGATGGATCAATCATTACTGACCCATCTGAAAAGCATCTGCTTTTAATGCCTTTTTTGCCTCTGTCTTTATAACGGATCATGGGTCACCCTTGCAGGAGTTTGCTGTTGAAAATGCAACATTTCTGCGGGACATACTTATGTCCAATGATATTGTGTTTAAACACCTATTAAAAATTATTCCAAAGATGTCTAAGGGTCCTGATTGTATCCCACAATTTGTTCTCAAAAAATTTGCTGCTCTTCTTGCTTGTCCTCTAAAGAAAATATTTTCTGTATCTTTTGAAACTGCCACTCTTCCAGATATCTGGAAAGTGGCTCCTATTACTCCAATCTTCAAAAAGGGTGCAAGCACCTCTGTCAAAAATTACCGGCCTATAAGTTCACTTGTTAAAAGTGAGTTAATTATGGAATCCATCATTTTTGATGAAATGATGGATTACCTTCTTGCTACCAATAAGATATCCCCTAAGCAGTTCAGTTTTATGAAAAACCGTTCTACTGTAGCCCAACTACTGTATTGTCTAAATGAATGGACCCAAAACTTAGACAGTGGCGTATCCAGGGGGGGGGTGTAGGGTGTGTACACCCCCCCCCTTTGCGGTGGAGGTAGGAAGAAAAAGTCTGTCAAAAATATAAGAAACTAATGAATTATGTACTAAAACTGTCTATTTTGTGCTCAGAATGCCTTCTAAATGCGTTTTTGAAGGCCAAATTTTCAAAATTTTCTCGCCCTGGTCGGGCAGAAGCCCAACCAGGCCATTATAAACTACTAAAACTTGCAATTTCTGTTAATTTTAAGCTCGGAATGCGTTTTAAACGCGCTTTTTAAGGCTAATTTTGCTAAATTTTCTTACCCTGGTTGGGCAGCGGCCCAACCAGGCACTTTCAAAATTTTACACCCCCCCCCTTTCCAAAATCCTGGATACGCCACTGAACTTAGATAATTTTTTAACAATCGACGTTATTTATCTCGATATTGCTAAAGCATTTGACACAGTCTCTCATCCAAAACTTATGTCTAAACTGCACAATATTGGTATCAGAGGAAAATTACTGAAGTGGATTGAGGCTTACTTGTCAAATCGCTTACAGTATGTATCGGTAGAAAACGCAGTTTCTTCCTGTAACCTCTGGTGTTCCTCAAGGTAGCAAATTAGGCCCCCTGTTGTTCCTTATTTACATAAATGACCTCAGTTCGGTGCTTACTGAGTCAAAATTTGCTCTTTACGCTGACAACACTAAACTCTACTTTGCCCTTCCTCGAAACGCAGTAAATGTTGTGTTACAGCGAGATCTTGAGAGGGTGATGCATTGGGCAGAGAGAATACAGCTATCTGTCGCAATACAAAAATGCGCTGTCCTGCATCTTGGTTACGGTAATGCTCATACAAATTTCATATGTCTTGGTCGTCAGCTTCAATCAGTTGATACAATAACTGATCTTGGTGTGCTAATCTCTAATGATCTTAAATTTTCGCGCCATTGTAATCAACTTGCAGCAAACGGGTTTAGGTTGGTTAACCTGATCTTTAAATGTTTTGAAACTAAGACCAAGGATTTCCTTATCAAACTGTACAAAAGTTTTGTTCGTCCTAAGCTAGAATATGCCTCTGAGGTGTGGAATCCATAGTTACTTAAGGACATAGATCTGATTGAAAGAGTACAGAGATTATTTACTCGTCGAATTCCAGGTCTTGTGAATTTTGAATATTCCGAAAGGCTAAGATTGCTAAATTTGGAGTCTTTAGAAAAAAGAAGAATTGTTGCTGACCTTGTAATGGTGTACAAATTAATTCACAGACAAATTGACCTCCCTGTTGATTTGTTTTTCAAATTTAATAATCTCAACACACGTGGCCACCAGCATAAATTGTGTTTGCCGAAGTCCAGGCTTGATATAAGAAAATATTCCTTTGCTGTTCAAGTAATAAATATTTGGAACTCCTTACCAAATGAAACCGTTAATTTGCGCTCTGCACGCGCCTTCCGCAACGCTCTCTGTAATAGCGATTTTAGTAGATTTTATCGGGGTAGGGTGTTAGTGGCCGTTTAGCAGCCCATCCCCATCCCTATCTGTTTGGTCTCAGTCTTGGGCATTTGTGTTCCGTTTATTTTGAATAAATTACTTACTTAGAAAATAAATCAAAAGCTTGTAGAGCAGAAAGAAGTAAGTAAAGTAAGTAAATCAGCGGTTCAAAATAGGTCGGATACCCTATTTCTGATGGATAACTCGCTTCACAAGAGCCAAAGCAAAGACTACTGTATCTATTTCCAGATTACCACTCCTGAAAGCATGGATATTGATGTAATTTTAGAGGTCTACAACTCGTGACAGGGTCATTGTAGCTCAAAAATAAGGTCATATTCTGAATCAGCGAAAAAACTGCATATATGTAATAGGTACTATTTCATGCATCTGTTTGATAAATTACATACAATGTGGATGACAGGGCACCAGGACTAACTAACTCACTCATGTTCTTCCCACCATTCGATGTAGCTTGAAAAGCCCTTTCCAATGCTGTAACTCACCTTTTTTCAAGTTTAATTGTTGCCGCAAAATTCAAATTTTTCTGTCTGACAGTGTTGCTGCTGCATCATTTCATATTGCAGATCACATGAGGCATTGATGCAGCAAGAATGCAGTCTGTTCTTGCCCAACAACATTGCAGAAATCATGATTTTTAAAAACTGAGCTGGAAAAATCGACATAAATTTCAATTTTAATTTCTTGATACAGAGGCAAAGTCCACAAGCGGGAAAAGAGGGTATATTAGAGGGACCCCTAGGCAACATGCACTGAAAGTTTGGTCCCAAATTTCGATGTACCTTTTTTTGCAAATTTCGATTATTTACAGTACCCCAAAATTTAATACAGTGAATTTGGACCAAAAACATGTTTTTGGCCCTAATTTGCATATCAGTGATATTCGAGCGAAAATATTTCTGGTGTGTTATTTTCTACCATACAGTGTTGCCAGGTTGGGGGAATTTTCCCCAAAATTGGGGGAATTTTTTTGCGTTTGGGGGAGAAATTTCGTTTGGGGGAGTGGGGGAATTATTTGGGGGATTCTTGCAAAATCTGGGGGAATTCGTGGGGGAATTTTGTATTCAGCAATTTTCTAGTATTTTTAAGCTTTTTTTCCAGTATGAGTGCCAATTTCGACTGCTGCATGTGCATATTTTTACTATTCGATGCTATTATTTTTGCTGTAACAACATGTTTTGAGTACCGTTTTTTATCTATCGAACCTTATTAGCGACTGAAAATCCAAACAGGATAGCTTTTAGGTCTAAGTAGGCATCGTTCCCATTCTCATCTCACCTGCTTAAGATATAGCTACCGATAAAACACATAGGCACATATGGAACGTGTTTTTCTTTGTTGTGATATAACATGCTAAATTTATTTATGTACATGGAGGTATGTTTCAGCCGTATTAGCTGGCAAACTGTAGATAAACTTTTAAAACTCCAAAATCAAGCATTGTTTTGACTAAAAGTTTTGATTTGTATCAGAATTTCCTGAAATAAAAATTCATATGAAAGTGGCATTTTTGAAAAAATGAATTATATTTTACTTTGAAAAACATTTTTTATACAATAATTTAAAATATCTCAAATTTCAAAATTTCATTCACCCCAAAAGTTTTTTGCTTGAAATTTTTCTGAATAAATCAGATTTGTGGTTTATGAACTGACATTTTGAGTCTTTAAGAAGTTAAATTATTCTGGATTAAGTTGATTTGTGCCATTTTTTACACAAGCAAACCCTACTTCTACGTTTTAACGATGTTAATCAATCCAATTAAAGGAAAACAGCCATAACTGACCTCTGCAGAGCATACATTTTGTTGCATTTTTCAATTTTTATTTGGGGGAATTTTTTGGGGGATTTTTGTATTTTTGGGGGAATTTTGGGGGATTTTTTTCTGAATTTTGGGGGAATTCTAGCCCTCAGACCTGGCAACACTGCTACCATAGACGTATCAATTTATCACATAAAAACTATAGGTCAGAATTTTTAGGTTTGTTCCGCGGTTTGTAGGGGACCCGCCCCGGTTTTATAAAATCTGGCTCTTAATTACGCAATAATTTGGCGATCCCGTGAAATTTCAATTTTTTGGAAGTTTTGAGATAAAATTGGTACCATTGGACCTGCATTGGACATTTGAAAAATCGGGAAGCCCTTACTTAAATGGTAGTTACTACTGTTGGCAAGTCCGACTTGAACCTGGACTTATTAATAGGTTTTTAACCTGAAATCTGTGGACTTGAACCTGAACCTGAACCTATTTTATTTCAGCCGGACTTGAACCTGTTTCGTTTTACTGGACTCACTCAATAGGTTCAAAATTTGAGTGAAAATTTAGGCAAAATTTGTCAAATTTTCGGTTGGATTGCACAACATTTTCATGATTTCTTGTTTTTACGCCGATTTTTCAAACTGAATATGCGAGAAAACGAAACTACTGCCCCATAAAATGTGGTTTTCGTCTTTCATTACTAGTAGACAGGCTTAAATAGCTCAGCAAAGTTGCGAGCAGTGCAAAATTTCAACAATTCTTGAAATTATCAGTGGACTTGAACCTGAACCTATTGTCCAGGTTTTTTAGATGGTGGACTTGAACCTGGACTTGAACCTGAAATTTCGATGTTGGACTTGACTTGAACCTGAACTTATTTTTTTAACCCCGGACTTTCCAACACTAGTAGTTACCCTTAATCTAGACATTCAACGAAGTGAATTTGAGAAAATGTAAGGCAATCACAACATGTACATGCACTGTATACAAAACAATTAACCACGTAAAATGTTCATGCCAAAATGTGGCCACTTCACTGATTTCTGCGTTTTTAAGCTGCAAGCAGAAAATTGCATTTTAAAATCGCCAACCTCCTCCCTAACGTAATATGTCCTAATGATTTGACGAACCGCCTCCTCCAGTATGCCATTAATTAAATATTTTTGCACAGCCAAGCATGGTAAGGACATACTGAAGAATGTCCTTTGTAGACAATCTCCTAACTGGGTTCGATCTGATATCTTCAATCAGAATGCTAAAAAATGGGTTGAATTACTTTCAGCCCCATATTGCATCCAGATATATTTTTGCTTTTCCGCATCTATTATATGTCTGCATGACTTATGGATCACTCTGCACTGATACAAAGCACGCAGCCAGTATGAATCGTCACAAGTTTCTAAAGCCAATTGTAGGTGCCTATGTGTGGCCAAAAGATCTGGCAAATTAGGTTGGACCATTTGTCTAAAGTTTCGCTCAGCTTTTTGAACAAATGGTGATAGATATTTGTGTAGGGGTCTTGGACCACCGTAATTCAAACAGTGGTTGGCAAAGCTCTTACGGATATGGATCAAAATTGCAGTATCTGCTGAAATAGTAACTTCGCTTAAATTACGGCCATTTTTGAAGAAGGCAATATGGTTTAGATTGTAAGTGACCAGGTTTGGTTTTGTAATCAGTTTTCCACTATGGCCTGTTGGGTTCAGACCTGCATGGTAGTCTAGTGGTCCACAATGGTCAACAGTTTCAATCCCCAAAAGACAACTGACATCTATTTGATGCTTCTTGACGACATTTTTCTGATAGAGTGGGCAATTGAGTTGAGCAGCAGCGTCCGGTACTTTGAATGCACCCACTGTTTCATTGTCAATAGACGCAAGCATGGCTGGAATGGTTTTGTGCTTCAGCAGTACTACCAGCTCATCTGTATCAATTAACAGAACGAAGTCGGCTGCAAACGATAGCCTTATATTGCAGTCATTGAGTGCCATATGTAGTCCGTACTTGTAAAAGTCACTGTTAAAAGAGGAATATGCATTCAGAGACTTAACCCATTGAATTACTGTTACAAACCCAATTTGCTTATATACTTGAATAACATCAAAAACTGCTTTTGATGTAGTAACAACGTACAGATAAACTGCATCAACACCAGCTGATTTGTGGTGTTCTAGTGACAGAATCAGCTGTATCCAATCAACAAAGTAGTGAAGCGGAGGTATGCATAAAGCCAGTCGAATTCTGTTGTGCCCATTGTAAAGCACTGGTGTAGGTTTCAGCAGAATATTTAGGTTATTTGTTCCTAGTGTAAAGTTACCCATCCTTGTTGCACATGCATAATCACAATAATAGATATAGGGTCTCCATTTGCAAGCTGGACAGTAGTAGTAAGGTCGTCTGCTCAAAAAATAGGTAATTGACAGAAAACAAAACAAGAAATTTCAGTGCCTAGTTCTGTTTTCTCTGTAAAACAGGATCAAGAAAAATCGTATTTGAATTTTAAAAGTTCTGAAAAGTTTTTGGTATTTTCAGTTTGCATTCAGTTCAGTTTCAGTTTTATTTCTCCAGCATGCGCTGATAGATCGGGCTGATATTTTCAGCAATAATACTAGGTATGTTGACTATCGTGTCTGCAAAATTTGACAGGAATCGGCCAAGCCTTAGGCCATCAAATTATAGCGATATTAAATTTTGGTGTTCTTTAAAAAATCGAAATTTGCAAAAAAAGGTACATCGAAATTTTCGACCAAACTTTCAGTGTAGGCTGCTTAAGTGTCCATCAAAGTAATCCTCTTTCCCGTTTGCGGACTTCGCCTGTATTTCAAGAAATTAAAATTGAAATTTTGTTGATTTTTCCTGCTCTGTTTTCGGTAATTATAATTTCTGCAATGTTATTGGGCAAGAACAGACTTCATTCTTGCTGCATCAATGCCTCATGTGATCTGCAATACGAAATGATCGCCATACCTAAGGTGATTGTTTTGGTTCACACCGGAGGGGTCGCACAAACAACTTTTCGAAAACATGATGGGTTCCACTTTCTCTGGTGCTTATAACTCTTGCACAAAAAGGCGCACAGTCATGTTCTTCCCACCATTCGATGTAGCTTGAAAAGCCCTTTCCAATGCTGTAACTCACCTTTTTTCTAATTTAATTTTTGGCGCAAAATTCAAATTTTTCCGACTGACAATGATGCCGCTGCAGTACCTCAATAAAAAAGTGTGTGCCGTTCGGCCACCCATTAAGCCAGCCACCCCAGTTATAGTGTTTCAGATGCGCAATTTCGGGGGGAATCCAGCGGTGTAAGCTACAATGATATAACTGCCTATATGCTAGAACGGTGGCAGTTCAAAGATCGGGTCGAAAATCGCGCATATTCAAACCGATTTTTCACAGGTTTAGACTCCTGCTGCCATTCTGCTCGCATTAATGGAGTCAATTCGCACACCAAGTGATAGCTAACGCTCTCGGGATTCCGAAAATGTGATCACATTTCTGTCTCATAGCAATTTCATGCCTCTTCTAGCCAGCATACTATCTTTTGACCAGATGCACCAAGTTACACCTCTATGAATATATGCAGGTTTTGGATAACAATAACAGAGAAGGATATTTAATTATGTATTGAATACGATTTGCAGAGCTGATCGAGAGCATTCGATTGATGCAATGCATGGTCATTCAGCAAAGTGGTAAGCTTGGAGCACTTTATATTCTTTTGTATTGAACCTGTTTTCGTGCCCCGATTTTTCTTGATTTTTCGAACAAAACTCTTTTTGTATGGCCATCACAGGAATCGGGGTACAATCGAATCATGGCCCCATCTGTGCCATTCAACGCAGTACAATATGTCAGGCTATGATCTCTATACGGGAAATGAACTGGCTGAAATTTTTTATGAGTCTGGATTTTTCAATATCTCTGGGCCGTTTTTGGTATTTTCTTGGTTTTTGGTTAGCACTGCTTTATACAGTGATCTTAACTTGATGTATTCTTAAACGCTGAATGTGCCCAGATGTGGGGCATCGTTCGGTACCACTCATATTCCTCTAACTGCTGATACAAACCAGTTATAACTTGCATATATTCATAGAGGTATAACTTGGTGTATCTGGTCAAAAGATAGTTGCTGGGTTAGAAAAGGCATGAAACAGCTATGAGACAGAAATGTGATCATATTTTCGGAATACTGAGAGCGTTAGCTATCACTTGGTGTGCGAATTGACGCCATTATTGCAAGTAGAAGGGCAGCAGGAGTCTAAACCTGTCAAAAATCGGTTTGAATATGCGCTATTTTCGACCCAATTTTTGAACTGCCACCGTTCTAGCATATAGGCAGTTATATCATTGTAGCTTACACCGCTGGATTCCCCCCGAAATTACGCATCTGAAACACTATAACTGGGGTGGCTGGCTTAATGGGTGTCCGAACGGCACACACTTTTTTATTGAGGTACTGCAGCGGCATTATTGCCAGTCAGAAAAATTTGAATTTTGCGCCAAAAATTAAACTTGCAAAAATGTGAGTTACAGCATTGGAAAGGAGAAAGCTTTCTCCAAAGTTTGCGTACTATTTCCAATCCCAATTTGAGGCAAAAGTCATGATAACAACATTATAAAACTCAAGACATGAAAAATATTGCAGTGTGGTCGACTCGCTCATTTTAAACTCTTACAGTACCCGGCTCAGTGGTTTATTTCTGGTGGGCGACCACCAATCGATCGGCAATTGCATGCTCTTTCAAGCGAGACCGAACGCTAAAAGATCCGTCTGCTCAAACGAAAGCTGGAAGTAAATTCCGTTTTTTTCTACCAACGTGTGTATGAAAATTCCAACTTTAATTTCTCGAAACAGAGACAAAATCCACAAACGGGAAAAGAGGGTTACTTTTATGGACACTTAAGCAACCAACACCGAAAATATGGTCGAAAATTTCGATGTACCTTTTTTTGGAAAATTCGATTTTTTACCAGAACTCAAAAAATTATAATTTGCGATCTCAACCTTGGCCGATCCTCTTCAAATTTTACAGGTACAACACCCAATATACCTAGCATTATTACTGAAAATATCAGCCCGATCCATCAACGAACGCGGGAGAAATAAAAGAAACACTGAATTTGGCTGGAAAAACACGTTTTTCGCCCTATTTTGCATATTAGTGACAGCCGAGTGAAAATATTTCTGGTGTGTTATTAAACAAAAACTATAGGTCAGAATTTTTCATGTTCGCTGACCTGCCCCGGTTTTATAAAATGTGGCTCTTAACTTTCATAAACGTTATTCAAACGGTATGTATTCTGAGTGTAAAATTCACAGAAAAAGGTTTAATTGATTTGAAGAGGTCTAGTTGGGCTTCTGGCCAACCAGGGAAAGAAATTTTCGATAAATTTGGCTTAAAAATGCACATAAAACACATTCTGAGAGCATAAGATACACAGGTGTAGGTCCTGCTAGTTTATTCGTTTCACTTATTTTTGCTCAATTTTCTTTCCTGCATCCACGGCAAAGTGGGTCCCATGGTACATCCCCTGCATACACCACTGATGCCATTCTTAGCATATATGTAGCGTACAGTGAAAGCTCAAACTACCAAAAAAGTTACCTAAACCTGAAGATACAATCAAGGCTTCAAATTTTGTACTGTACATAGAATGAGAATTTGCTAACAACTCCAACAACTTTTTGCAGGAAAACCGAAAAGGAGCCAATTTTCTGATCCAACACGCATTACGCAAAAATATGCAAACCGTTGACAGAATGCGTAATAATATTGCG
Organism: Sabatieria punctata; assembly: GCA_030248155.1. Taxonomy (NCBI): domain Eukaryota; kingdom Metazoa; phylum Nematoda; class Chromadorea; order Araeolaimida; family Comesomatidae; genus Sabatieria; species Sabatieria punctata. Next base: position 16,332 of record JASANB010000471.1, on the reverse strand, counting down.
TAATGAAATTCAAATGAATATAAATATGCATATATGCATTCTGAAATGCAATGTGTACTTTGCATGATGATATGCGTAATGCATATACGCATGCAATAGTATATACCTACAAATGAATCATGGAAAATGGGATCGAAAAGTGGCGTTTTTGAATACATTCGTACCAATCGGTTTTGAAATTAGTTTTCAATATTTTATCCTCGGCAAAGTTTCAAAAAGGTCAACACTTATGCGATCTGTTGTATACTACTATTATCTTGCTTGAAATACCGACATGACGGAATCAAAATATATCCACTAAAATAATATAAAGGTAAAGAAGACCTTACTAGTACTAGCCCAATGATTTGCTTCTACTGAGTGTACATCACATTCTAAACTGTTACTCCTTCTTCTTGCATCATCTTGCTTGTATGTCTGCAATACACACATGTTTTCTACTCAGTTGGCAAGTCCAACTTAATCCTGACATATTTAAGAGTCAGTCTCCAACTGAATAGGTGGTCCGTCGGTTTCTAGAAATGGTTGAATGGTTTCTAGAACTGAAAAATAGCCGAGAAAACCCTACTTTTGATTCTAAATCAGAGTCGCAAAACGCTGTTTTTGAGTCATAAATGTGCTGCAATTTACAGACTTTGTTAACGATTGAAAAAAAAACTTAGAGATTCTAAGCCTCCTAAATTCTTGTTTAGTGTTTCAATTCTCAAAGTAACCCAAAAATCCATAGGACCATAAATTTCGAAAATAAAAAAAACGTAATATTTTAACTCCGCCCCCATGAAGTTCGGCAAGTCAGCGCCCACTCCCCAAAAAAACCTTCGAAGTTTCAGTTGGCTACCCCTCACTGAAAATTTTTTCATCCATTAGTTGCAATAGCATTCTTTTTTCGTTTGGTAAGCTACAAATAATGAAATGCTCTACTCTGCTTTATAATTGATCAACAGTTCAACATTCTTCTGGTGCAAGAAAATCAAGGTTTACATTAACCCAAATATGAGAATTTTTGTTGTATGCCACTATAAATTAGACAAAGAATCATAGTAAAAAGTTTAAACGCTTTTGTTTGTGTCCCACTCCCTTGTGAAGCTACAGTAGGTAATGTTTTTGCACCAACCCTCTCTACTGTTGATTGCATATACCGATCCCATACCGAAGAATGGACATTTTTTGGAATACCTACCCAATAAATACCTACCGATTCCAGTTACTTAACCCATAACCCATATACAGGGTGGGCCATTTATCTATTCCCGGTTTCATGTAACCATAACTTTTTTCCAGTCAGATCGATTTTATTAAAATTTTACATACAAATGTCTTAACACTTCAAATTTTTACAGTTAAAATTTAAAATTAATCCTTCACTCTGGTCGCTAGTTATGCGTCTCCACGTGCGGAATTTTTTTTCAACCGCTACCACGCTCTGCATCCAATCAAACCACACCACGCATTTAGCACGCTCCTTTATGGTAAAAGACATTTTATAATTAAAAAATTAAACGGAATATAAAGGGTTCCTAAAGCATCGATACAAAAATTGTCATCAGAAGGCAGAAAGAAACAAATCGCCACCCTCGTTCCGTACTACGAGTATAATTCACAGTGCAATAACGAACTTTTGAAAAGTTTACTGTTATTCAGACATTTCATGTCAGAACGCGCTAAAATTTTAACAGTAAAAACTTGAAGTATCAGGGTGTATCTATACAAAATTTCAGCAAAATCGGTCTGTGTAGGAAAAAGTTATGTCCTAATGAAACCGGGAATAGATAAATGGCCCACCCTGTATATATAGCCATAACCGGAATACCGATTATTTTGGGAATACCCAGTTATTTGGGAATCGTTGTTTTTTGTCTAGTTGAGTGCAATTTTTTCAGGTCAAGACAAGACTCTGCGTGTCTGAGCAGGTTTCTCGGCGGCTACTTCATATTTAAACGCAGTCAAAAGCTGTTTCATCGCCTGTAAACCCTGTGAAAGGCAGTTCGCTTCGCTAGGCTTTAAACGCAGCCATCTGAAATCATATAAATTTCTACACTTAAATATTCTCGACACTTCTATGACTCAAATTTCCGACACATACAGGGTCATTAAGTGGCGGACGATTTCCACACTTAGGGAAATTTTCACAACCCTTATTACATTTTTTCGACACATAGAAACGACTCTGGGAGTACTCCATTTGCAGTACCTGTGATTTAAAGGGATAACCCTTTGAATTACAGCCCTAATCTATGTGTCCATTTTGTTCCCCCGCAGGTGGACACTTAAAAAGTGTGAAGAAACGCTGTCCCAGAGTCGTTTCCGACCTTTTTGAGAAGTGTTGTGAAACTTTCCACGAGGAATTGACTTCACACATAAAGCAAAAGCAAAAAGCAGTTGGAAGTGTCGGAAACGGGTAGAAGATGGATATTTAGCTAGTAGCCAAATTTCAATCTTTCGTGTACTATGACAAGTAAATCATGGGCAAATTATGGAGCATGACTGTATTTGTCTGTGGAGAGTCTGTATATAAGTGTTGCAGTTACTTGGCATGGTTCAGAACCGGTTGAAGCAGTAAAGTAGACTAAATTGTCGCAGGAACTATGAGCACACGCAAAATGAACAGATAATACACATCGGTAGTCCGACGGCGTGCTTATGAGGCACTAAGGACCTACGCCGGCCGGCACAGTTAGCGTAGTGGTTTAGGCCGCAAAGCCACTGTGCGCATGCTCGCACGCTCATACACTGGCCACGGCAAGTTTCATGTCGCAGAGTTGGTCGTCGGCATAAAGCCCAACCCAAGTCACGGAAAGGTAGCAACAGAAATTAGGTAAATGGGAACTGACTGGAACTGCCGTTGCACCTGCACTGCACCTGACCAGTCTACCCTACTGTTGTTTGGGTACAGGATTTTCAGGAATCGGTTCGGTATGGGTAGGTATCTTTCGGCATACCCAGGAATCGATTCGGTATGGGTAGGTATTCGCAAAAATACCGGTATACCGGTATTTATTCGGTATTTGCTGAAAATGTTTTACAAAGTCAAAACACTGAATTTCCCATTTACAAGGTCATGGATTTAGTAATTTCCAAGGTCAGAGGCTGGAAAATCCACCAAAAGCAATGGGATTTACAGTTTTAGGAGTTTTTGAAAGTATATTTTAGTTTTACTGGAGTGAAAAATTGTTCCTATAATTTTGTCTAAAGAGAAATGCTTCCATTGTACTGTAGTTGTAAGGCCTGCTAGTGTACAGTATCGAGATCTAACGAGCAGTGACAAAATATGGGGCTATTTTGTTGATTTTGAATGTACTGTACATCAAATCAAGTACATAGAGACTTGATTATTATAAAGCAGCAGTGTGAAGTTAGGCCAAAACTAGCCGACCGCTTTCCAATGACAAAGTTTGGGACAGGGAGTTCGGTCAGGAACTAAAAATCCTTCAAATTCACTATTTTGGACGGATATCGTAATAGAATGTGTTTCTGCATGCCCCAAAAGTGGGAAATTACAATGAAAGCAACGTGATCGTAGGGCATTTTCGATAAAAAATGCACTTGGCTGGACAAAAAAATCCGATTCCTAAATACCTGGGTATTTCCAAAATAATTGGTATAGCCGGTATGGGTATTTATTAAAATACCTGGAATCGGTAGGTATATATTGGGTAGGTATTCCAGAAAATACCCATTTTTCGATATGGGTTCGGTATACCCAATCAACAGTAGTCTACCCGCTAAATCCCCTCTAATTTCGGTCGATGGAGCAGTAGAGAGAGAATCATTAACTTGGACAAAAATTAAGCTTGTGGCCGTTTTCATAGTTAATATGCAAATTAAGCCAACAATCATGCAAAGGGAGTTGTTGGCTACACATATCATACATATAAAATTATAGGCGTCTAGTGAAAAGTTTTTGAAAAAAAATCAAAACCTCCTAACGCCAATAATTTTGAGACAAACTTTAAAATAATTTCAGAAAGTTCGGAAAATGCAATACAGTAATTACCTTCGTTTCAGAAAATACCGAATACTCCGGTATAGTGGTGTTTTTTGAAACGTCTGGGTACCAGCCAATACCTAACCTATTGCTGGCTATGCCTGAACAGACATGGGCTAGCATTTCGGCTGAGGGGGGGCAGAATTTTCAATTCCTGAGGGGGGCTGAGGGGGGGGGGGGGGAGCGCCTGAAGGGGGGCTGAGGGGGTGGTAAGCCAAAAAGTCCGGTTTTTTGGCTAAAATCAATGTTTTTTGGCTTATTTTTGGTTAAAATAAGCTAAAATAAGCTATTCTGAGCTCATTTACACCTAATCCAGGCATATTTTTATCATAATTTTCTATACAAAATCCTTCCAAAAAATTCCTGAGGGGGGTAGCGGCCGGCTGAGGGGGGGGGGTAGGTCAGAGCCTGAGGGGGGGGGCAACCCCCCCCCGCCCCGCCCCCCTCAGCCACCCCCCTTTGCCCATGTCTGTGCCTGAAGATACACACACACACCCATACCAAACTGAATCCTGAAAATCCAGTCCAGTACCCAAACAACTTGGCGCAGCAACAGTTTGATTCCATACATGTAACATGGGGTCTGGAGGGGTCTGCCCCCCGCCCCCACCTGACTTGGGCCAGACCCCCGGATGTGGACCCCAGACGATTTCCCCGATCCCCCCTCCGATTTTCTGGCAAGTAATTTTTGAGCAAATTTTTGCGATTTTTTACAATTTCAGAGTAAAAAATTTCGAAAATCGCATGCAAAGCAGCACTTTTTAGCTGTATTTCAGCACAAATTAGCGATTTTTGGCGATTTTTAGCAAAAAATTGCAATTTTTTCAGTTTTTGAGCGTTTTTAGCGCCCAACCCCCTGCCGAAATTTTGGCTCAGACCCCCCGGCCGGCGCCAGACCCCCCTAACTCCCTCCCCCCTTCGGCGGATGACCTGTTACATGTATGTTGGTTCCCATTTACCTACATATATACTTAACATCTGCAGTGTTTGATGGTCTGGGTTTGGGTTTATTTCACACACTTCCAGGCAGTTCCTTTGACCAGTTTCGAACCCACCACAAAGAAGTGCTCTCATTGGTGCCGGGACCGTGTGGTGTGGAGTAATAGTGCTGAACTTATTAAATCTACAGGGTGTCCCAAAAATAACCCATTGTTACACACCTGCTCCTTGAGGAGTAGGCCAAAAAAGACCATTGACACTTCTTTTGCGGAGAAGTATCCACTGAAGTATCCGCCGTATACTTATACTATATAACAAGTGTCCGCCACTTTTTGAAGTGTCTACGTTCTTGGCCAAATTTCGTGGCGGCGGACACTTCCAAAAATCGATCAGTTGAGATGGGATAACAACATTTCTTTTTGCTGTCATTTTCGAAAATTTTGACCAAATTGTCTGAAATTTGAAACATAAGTGCCAAAATAGTGGGAATTTTACGTGTTAAAGTTTGGTGCATCATGATTGACCCAATCCTAAGAAATTCAACAATATACGAAATTTAGAAATTTCAATTAAATGTAGAAATGGCATCAAAAACGGAAAACTTTCTTTTTGCTGTATCTTCTTTAATTTTTGTTGGAAGTGCACGAAATTTTGAATATATGCGCATCATATCGGGTTGTTTTCTAAGTCAAAGGTTGACGCATAAACCCAGCCCAGCTCTTGACATAAAAATTCCGATCACAATACAACAACAACATTGATTTTCCCGCCCATTAGCTGTAACGAAGCTCCTGTAAGCGTAATTCAGTCTGTCACCCCAAACATGCTCAGAAACGTTTATGACGCTTATGTGAAATGGTTGCAGCAGTGTATTAACTCAAACGGAGGTCATCTGGATGGTGTTCTTATTCCTTAGTTTTCTAAGAGTTTGCACATTCTTCATTTTGCTGCAGTAAAAACGCTGATTTTCCTTAGTTTCCAAGTACTAGTGATATGGACTGATTAATGCCAGAATTTTGACCTACAAAATATCTGCGCATATATTTAAAATTTCATCTGGAATTCCTTACCAAACGTTTTCGTAGAATCTAGAAATTTGACGATTTTCATGGATAAACTAAAAAAATAGATCTTTCAGGGTTCCTCCTGTTTCAGTAAATGGTGCACCGTTCTTTTTAGACATTGTGCATCCTGTTGCCCACTAACACTCTTTCTGCGCAGTTCAGTTACTATCATGTTGTCTTGTTTGGGCGACAAAAATAAATAATTAAATAAAAAATAAATAAATCATCAAATTCCAACAAAAATTAAAGAAGATACAGCAAAAAGAAAAGTTCCCGTTTTTGATGCCGATTCTATATTTAATTGAGATTTCTCAAGTTCATATGTTGTTGAATTTCTCAGGATTGGGTCAATCCTGATGCACCAAACTTTAACACATAAAATTCCCATTATTTTGGCACTTGTGTTTCAAATTTCAGACAATTTGGTCACAAGCAATGGCAACAAAAAGAAATGTTGTCATTTTTCGGACACCCTGTGCTTGGTAAAATCAGGCATACCATTCTAACAATATCTCTTCTAGCTGTCTCTGTGCTTTGGAACATTAAAATAACTAGCTGACAAGATGAAAAGTTACTACGAAAAGCATATTGACCAGAGATAACATGACTGAACAATCGGTGGTTCCGTTGATTAAAGCTGCCAGAGCAATTGAGCAGAAGAGATTCCATAGTTGTTCTGTTTGGCTGCAGGTCAACCAGTATCTTTAAAATAAAGAGAATGAGAACCATTGGTGTATTGAAGCTGCATTGCCTTCGAGCCGTTGAACTAATATTACATAGCATGTCTTTCTAATTTCCCTAAAATATTCATAACCATGAACACAGTTTGATATGTGTATCGGCCCGGCATGCCCAGCCCGTGACTGGTCTGGCCCGAGCATGCCCCCGCCCCAACGATTTTGAAGGGATCGGGCCTGGCCTCACTTCTTGAGAGGCGGTCCAGGCCGGGTATGTATTGAAGAGGTTTATCGACTAGTTGACACTTGCACACAACACAACACACGCACACACTCAAGCGCACACACATACACAACCACTCGATAACTTGATAATACAAACACTCCCAATCACACATTCCTTCATCACTCCCCCTCACGAGTGTCAACTGGGCCGCCACTGTGCCTGAAAATCGGGGAAACGAACTGTGGGAACTGCTCAGCCTCTGTCGATTCGGTATCTCCGGTAACAAGCTGCTCTGCACTGACTTCACATTGATTCGATCTCTTGCGTGCCACGTTGCGGCCTTTCTGCGCTTTTGCCTGCATCTGATGACTTGTCATGGGAGAAACTGGATTCCATCTGTTATGAAGCGAACTCAAACGAACTGCCATTCCTTTCATCTGCCTTCTCTTTCTCTTTACTCTCAACCCTCTCTCTGTCCTTCTCTTCTTCCTTCTTCTTTTCACTCCTCTTCCCTTCATCATCCCTTTTCTTCTCATCCTCTTACTTCCCATCACTCTCTTCACGCCCTTTCTTCTCATCATCATCTTTCTCCTTCTTTCCCAAAACATCTTTCCTCTTTTCTCACCTTCTTTCTCTTCCTCTTTCCCTTCCTCTTCTTCTTCTTCTTTCTTCCTTCTCCCCATCCTCTTTCTTCCTCTTCCATCTTCCTTTTCTTCTTTTTCCTTCCTTCTACACCCTACTTCTATCTTCTCTTTCAATTTCTTCTCTTCTTTCTTCTTCCTCCTTCGCCTCTTCTTCTTCCTTCTTTTCACATCTTGGACATCCTGAAGAAAAGCCGAATCCTTAGTGTTGGCAGAGGCCACATTGTCGGGATCATCCGCGTGTGCCCCAAGAAGTGCGCAATGAGATGGTTCCTTTTGTAGACCATCAACTTTATGAGGAAAAGGGCTCTGAGCCATTGAAGAAAAGCCTGATGCTCCATCAACTAAGTGTGCATCATCCTCGACTTCTTTCGCCGCCTCTTTCCACTCCTCTGCCTTCCCCACGTCTTGTTCCACTACCACTTGAGCATCGACCATTAACCCAGTGAACGGAGTGTTTAATGAGCCAACTTGAACATCCGACGTGCCAGAATATGAAGCCAACAAAGCTGCTTCCTCTTTCATACGATCTGCGAGGGGTCGAGACAGGTACTGAGTGATCAGTCGATCAGTGCGCTGATGTTCGATCTGCCGCTGCCTGTGACGCCGCTGTTGTTCGATCCACCATTGCTGTTGCTGCTCGATATCACGCTGTATTTGCTCTTGTAGTAGTCGGAGGCGATCATGAAAGGTAGTGGACGTCATTGTGAGCATCAGATGGGGCACGGCTGCGCCTGATGATCATGAACCAAGGAACGCTCGTACTCATAGGGAACAAAGGTAGTAGAACTCGAGATTGCAGTAGAACTTGGACCTTGTATTAGAACTTGATTGAAGGTGGCTCCCGGGTCTGTTCGGCACCAATGAAGAGGTTTATCGACTAGTTGACACTTGCACACAACACAACACATGCACACACTGAAGCGCACACACATACACAACCACTCGATAACTTGATAATACAAACACTCCCAATCACACATTCCTTCAGTATATAAAGAATTGTAAATTACAAGAAAAAACATCTTGATATAGCTTAACATTGCACCAAATGAATTCAAAATGAGCGTCGTTCCACCGCATTCAGTAAATTATTAACCAGTAATTTCAGCCTTGGTGCCAGGGCTGTTGGGTCGGTTTTTTCCTCAGTTTTTTTCGTTTTTTTCCGGAAAAAAACCGGTTTTTTCCTAGGGGCTCGGAAAAAAACTAAAATGCGGAAAAAAACTCAAGTAAGTTTTTAAAGGAAATAGGCTCAATAACTGGTTAAATTCGCTTCCAATGCTTTGAATTTACGTTAATAGAAGCCTTACAAGCATTTCCATGGCATAACTTAGCTGTTTTTCGCAAAAAATATTGGTACCATTTTCAGGCAACTTTTATTATTGTATTTTTGGTGTTCTAAAATCAAATTACTACTCTAAAACATGAAATTAGTGCATTTTGTAATAAGACTCACGCTATTTCGTTGAATTCTGCAATAAAAAGCGATTGTTAAAAATTATTTTCTGTCATCTCGGAAAATAACTTTTGGAAAAAAACCGGAAACAAACAGCCCTGCTTGGTGCCCTTCATACACAAGCCTGTTCTCCTGCCTGCCGACCATTTTAACTTAAAGCCTTGATTTGAAGTTGATGTTTAGGTTGGAACCACTTACCTCTTGTACTGCATAGTAGTCGGTCTGGCTACTCAGACTACCAACCTAGCAAACATTCTAAGAGCTGGTTTTTCTAGGAATCGAGTCGACTCTTGCTCCTCGCAGTCTCTGAAAATGGCCAAAAAGAGTTTGTAGTCTTAGTTAGTAGTCTCAAAATTTCTCGATTTTGAATATGTAGTCATAGATAGTTAGTGCTCAATTTGTAGTCAGCAAAATTTTGAATAAAATTGCCAAAATTTCAGGTTTACAATATAAACAATAGGCTTAAAACAGGGCTGTTGGGTCGGTTTTTTTCCTCGGTTTTTTTCGTTTTTTTCCGGAAAAAAACCGGTTTTTTTCCTAGGGGCTCGGAAAAAAACTAAAATGCGGAAAAAAACTCAAGTAAGTTTTTAAAGGAAATAGACGCAATAACTGGTTAAATTCGCTTCCAACGCTTTGAATTTACGTTAATAGAAACCTTACAAGCATTTCCATGTCATAACTTAGCTGTTTTTCGCAAAAAATACCAGTACCATTTTCAGGCAACTTTTATTATTGTATTTTTGAAGTTTTAAAATCAAATTACTACACTAAAACATGAAATTAGTGCATTTTATAATAAGACTCACGCTATTTCGTTGAATTCTGCAATAAAAAGCGATTGTTAAAAAAATTTTTCTGTCATCTCGGAAAATAACTTTTGGAAAAAAACCGGAAAAAAACAGGAAAAAAACCGGAAAAAAACCGGCTTGAGTTTTTTTCCGGAAAACAAACAGCCCTGGCTTAAAATCTAACTAAAATAGTAAACCTAACAAGGCACAGGTGGAAATTTAGAAATAAAACACCCATTTTTCTATGCCAAAAATGTGTATGCCAAAAATGCTAGTTATTGTCACTAAAAAAAGTTTTAAATTTAGGATTAGCTTCAAAATACACGGTTTTCTTGTTTACAACTTCAAATTATATATTTTCGATACCTATCATTCTACCTATACTCAGGGATGCCTACCGAATTCAAACTGTGTTTTTGATATGGTGTGGTATAGCACTAGCTATTTCAGTTTGAATTTGGTTGGTATGATTTTTGTATGAATTTGGTACAGTATTGGCAGTTTGCTGTGATAATTTAATTTAGAAATTATGCCTTTAGAAATTATGCTGAATCCACCTTTGTTGACTTTTTCGAATCAAAATGTGCAGAAAGGATTGGGAATTAATTTCAAGAAACCACAACCGCGTTATAAGCAAGATGATCACATCTTTCGATTCTGATTTGTAAACGTTTGCCCTGTCCTGTGTATAGCTAGGATACCTGGTCCAAGTGTGATCAAGCCATGTACACATAGTTAAGACAACGTGCAGAAAACGTCAGACCAACGAAACTTCCTTTTGGCAATGGCCAGACAAGAATGAAAGCACTGTTGTATTAATTAGGGTTCCGACGATATATCGATATCGATATCGAAAAGTCGATACATCGACCCTTTTTCGAATATCGATATCGATATCGCGATATTTCGCATCGATATTTTCGATATTTTATGTGCGGAAAAGTTGAAAAAAAAAACAAAAAAGACACCAATTTTATTTCTCTGGACCAGTAAAAAAACAATTTTTCCTGGACAGCTCGGAAACCGATGGTATAGTCAAAAAAACCTAACAGTGATGATAGCTCTCAGAAAGATCAATTTCTCGGCATTCTCAGCTTTTGAACAGCAACGCTTAGGTTCTTAAATGTCTGCACCTGCAGCAACACTGAAGAGCTGCTCACTCCGCACACTTGAAGCAGGAGGGCAGAAGCAGATATGAACTAGCGTTTCGGCTAAGGGGTAATAAATTTTTAAATCCTGGGCAGGTACCACCGGCTGATGGGTGGTTGAAAGGATGGTTAGCAAGAAAGTCCGATTTTTTTACTAAAATCAAGGTTTTTGTCTGATTTGTGATTAAAATAAGTTAAAATACAGCTATTCTGAATTAGCTCACTTATGCCTAATGAGTACTGTTGCTAAGTAAATTTATTTGAAATACAATTTAATTATAATTTACTTACCAAAAAATTTACTTGTATTAGTAAATTTCTAAAAAATATAATTAAAATTATACTTATAATTTACTTAAGGCAGAAATTCACTTTTAATTTAATTAAAATTTTAATTTACTTACCAAATAATTTACTTGTGTTAGTAAATTTCTAAAAAAATATAATTAAAATTATAATTATAATTTACTTAGCAACAGTACTAATGAGGGTGGGACATCAGCCTGAGGGATCAACCTTTTCATTGAAGGGCTTCAGAAGGGCCGCTAGCTTTTCAGCGATTTTCTACAAATTGATATCAGATTGCTGAATGCATCTTTCGGCATGCATCAGCTTGACTGATAAGCAGAAAGAGCAGTCTGCTCTTTCAAATTCTCAGATTTTCATATTTTCGTTCATAACTATAAATATCGATATCGATATCGATATCGATCGATATTGAACTGAAAATATCGATATCGATATCGATATCGAATATCGACACGTTTTGATATCGTCGGAACACTAGTATTAATTCAGTAAGCTTAGTTTGTATATGCAAAATAAAAAGACCCAAATTTTGGCACTAAAAATTCAAGTAGAGTAACATTGATGGGGCACCTGATGCAGAAATTAAGAGTCAGTCTCTGAACCGATCGAGTCTTGGTCCTTTGCCATATTCAGACCCCAAAAATGAAACTTTGGCGTGGATGGCTCAAAGTTGGACGACTAATACGTATGGATAGGTTATATAACCACCGCAAAGGATATCCCGATTCGACGCTCCACGCTCGAGATACAGCCTTCTGAAAATCTGTCCGCTTAACTATGGGACCAAAATTTCAAAATCGAATTTCTGGCGCAATAATCAGTGTTGGGACTTAAAAATTGGGGGCATAGGGTAACTTTTAGAGTACCTTCAGTATCAATGGTTGAATTCCATTTTCAATGAAAAAAAAATTTTCGACCCCCTTTGGAGCCCCCTAGCTCGTCTGGAACCCTCTACACCGTTTTTTTTTATTTCAGAATATTGTAGCGCTATCAATTCCCTACAGTTTAGTATAAGCCACATTGGCTGACCCGTGGACGAAAGTGGTGAAATATGGCTTCAAACTTGAAAAATCCACAAATTTTTAGTTTTGGTACTGCACCAAAATTTCCTGCTGGAGTTTCTAGCGCACTAATCAGCGTTGGGACTTAAAAATTGGGGGTTTAAGGTAACTTTTAGAGTGCTTTCAGAATCAACGGTCGAATTCCATTTTAAACAAAAAAAAGTTTTTTCGACCCCCTTTGGAGCCCCTAGCTCGTCTGGAACCCCCTACACCGTTTTTTTTATTTCAGAATATTGTGGCGCTATCAATTCCCTACAGTTTGGTATAAGCCACATTGGCTGATCCGTAGAAGAAAGTGGTGAAATATGTCTTCAAAGTTGAAAAATCCTCAAATTTTTAGTTTTGGTACTGCACAAAAATTTCCTGCTGGAGTTTCTAGCGCACAACCCATGAAAAAAATTTTTTTCGTTGAAAATGGAATTCGACCGTTGATTCTGAAAGCACTCTAAAAGTTACCCTAAACCCCCAATTTTTAAGTCCCAACACTGATTAGTGCGCTAGAAACTCCAGCAGGAAATTTTGGTGCAGTACCAAAACTAAAAATTTGTGGATTTTTCAAGTTTGAAGCCATATTTCACCACTTTCTTCCACGGGTCAGCCAACGTGGCTTATACTAAACTGTAGGGAATTGATAGCGCTATAATATTCTGAAATAAAAAAAACGGTGTAGGGGGGTTCCAGACGAGCTAGGGGGCTCCAAAGGGGGTCGAAAAAAATTTTTTTCATTGAAAATGGAATTCAACCATTGATTCTGAAAGTACTCTAAAAGTTACCCTAACCCCCCAATTTTTAAGCCCCAACACTGATTAGTGCGCTAGAAATTCGATTTTGAAATTTTGGTCCCATAGTTAAGCGGACCGATTTTCAGAAGGCCGTATCTCGAGCGTGGAACGTCGAATCGGGATATCATTTGCGGTGTTAATATAACCTATCCATGCGTATTAGTCCTCCAACTTTGAGCCCTCCATGCCAAAGTTTCATTTTGGGTCTGAATACTGAAACTCGATTGGCCCAGAGACTGACTCTTTAAATAGTGTAGAAGATTTTGAAGTGCGCCTCGGTTCATGAGTTATGGCCAAAAACCGTTGATCTACAGTTGACCACCTTCTGTGAGTGTGTACCATAAAATGCAAAATAGCGAAAAAGGGGTACATTCCGACTTCAAATTAATGGGTAAATTCGATGCTAAATACAGTTAGTTTTCTAAACAGCAAATAAAATTTTGTGGCATCGCATGAAATAGCCAAAAATAATCAAAAACCTAAGCTAATGATTGTTAATATCAACTAAGGAAAATAAATAGATCCAACTTTTTTTCACTAAACGTTCAAGTGGGGTCTAACAAACGAATCGAATGGTGTTTGACAGTTAGTGGATTTGAGTGAGTGGGCACCATAAAATGCAAAATAGCGAAAAAGGGGTACATTCCAATTTTCAAATTAAAGTGTTAATTCGATCCTTAATAGAGTTAGTTTCTAAAACAATAAATAAAATTCTGTGGCCTCTCAGGTTTAGACTATGAAATCGGCCAAAAACCCAAAAATTTGTGCTTATGAAAGTATAAATTCAATTTTTTTGGTAAAAAAAAATCATTGCATAAAATAAGTTTATAGTTTGTCTGATGCAGAATTTCCTGAGCAATTCAATGGTGTTAGTTTTACAAAATGTTGTTTCGTTCAGAATTTATGGTCGGAAAACCATTTTTGGCGTTTTCCCATCGTTTTTCAAAAGAGGGTGGGAAATTGAAAATTCAAATGTGGTTTCTTATTGTGTGAGGGAAGGGCTATCCAACGATATATAAAGTTCAAAGATCCAACAAAGTTGGGGCAACTGTACCTATGAGAAGTTGGTATTACAGAAATCACGTCTTAACTGAAAGTTCTCAATTTCATGCATTGTTGAATTTCTTAGGATTGAGTCAATCCTGATGCACCAAACTTTAACACATAAAATTCCCACTATTTTGACACTTTGGCACAATTTGGTCAAAATGTGAGAAAATGGCAGCAAAAAGAAATGTTGTCATATTTTTGGGACACCCTGTAGAGCTAACGACAGACTTAACTGGGGTAAAGTTGTGGAATTTCTGGGTGAGCCGTAAAATATGCAGAAAATGAGCTTAAGCCTGTCAAGTAGTATTGGAGAGCTCAGGGTTTGGGATCCAAAATCCAAACCATTCATGAATGTGAAATGTTGAAGATTAAACAAAATTATCACACTTCAAACAATTTGACACATGTTTCAAAGCTGTCATCTTAAACAAATTCCGAGCACTTTTGGAGAACGACAACTCACATGAACACTGCATGACAGGCTTCAAAAAACCTTGAGCCTCACTGTAAATTAATTCAACGCATAAAAGTACGTGTGTTGCAAGCTCTTAAAGGCAGGCAGCCATTACTTAGCAAATGACTAGTATTTGCTTATATGAATGGAATGCATTTATCATGCTGCTATTGTGTTGTACACTCTCTGAAAAATCAGCCATCAGTAGTCTAGCCATCCATAAACGACGTCGTTCCAAAATCCCGATTTTTGGGACCCCCTCCTCCAAAAATCGCCTTGCGTCTTTTCTGGGTAACCCGTTCCCTTAAAACGGTTCGGTTTACCCCCCCCAATAAAATTGCAGTACATACAGTAGTACCGTCATGTTTTCTTGTTGCCATACTGTGTAATCAATTGAATTAATCCCTACAACCACTCTGGGAAGCTTTTCTGTATGTAGAAACCTTTGCCAGAATACACTCAAAGTGAAAATAATACAACCAATGTTCCTTAAAATTCCGAAAAAATGCGACATCGTTTTCACTACCCCCGTCATCAATCGTCGCATTTCAGCGGACCCCCTCGCCCTCTGGAACAACATCGTTGATGGACGTCCCCTTAGCCATAGGCACAAAGTGTGAGTAAGTAGTGCAATAGTCATTCATGACATAAAGGTCCCACTAGTGATCTGGGAATGTTCGATCTTTCAGTGTTGTCACCCTTTTCTATGACCACAATGTTATGAGCAAAATGAAGGCTGGCAATCTGTTGTGCAAATTTATGGGGCTTAAATAAGCTGTTTGAAAGCTGAATCTCTTGATAGTTTAAATGATGTGTCATGTGAGCAAAATAGTTTGCGACTGAAGAGGCCGGATTTGAAAGGTCACAGCTACCGTTAAACTTTTTCCAGTAACTTGTCTGTGTGTCTTCCACTATATACAGCCCACCTGGCAGAAGACAAGGAAACATGCGTTCAAACGTGTGGATTGTCATCTGTGAGATGTGTGACGCATCATCAATAATTATGCTGATATCACCAATTTCACATAAACGGTTAAGCAGTGAATCGTCAGTCTGTCTTCCCCTAATGAACGTGGCTCTATCTGGCAGACTAAAGTTTTTTTCATACATATCAACCGAAATTACTTTCCCAAAAGGAAAATATGAAAGGTACATACCGATTGACCTGCCGCCAGAATTACTAGTGTACCCTCCAGTTCCAAATTCAATTAAGGAGAGATCACGAGGCCTAAAAGGGCACAAAAGCTTCTCATAGACGCGCCGATAGCCAGGGTGTCCCTCTTTTCCATTCCAGTCATGTATTGTGCAATCAGCAAATCCACTGCTGAATTCAACTCCATTGGTTTCATGATTAGCTTGACTTGGTTTTGGCGGTTGGATTAATCCATATTTACTAATGAGAGAACAGTAGAAAATTAGAAAAAACAGATTTAGGATAGCCAAAGGCTTTAGGCAGTTGGACAGCAGTGTCTCCGTTATCCGCCGCATCAGTGCAGACTACAGGCTACATATTAGCTACACAGACTGCATGCAAACATGGGCCTCCTCCTAATTCAGCATCACCCTTCACTGTGATCCACTCCAACTCCAGTCTTTAAAAGAGAACAGTTTGATCTCATTGTGACTATATCAGCTTTTTCTTATGCATATCATACAGGCTTTTCGTAAGACAGCATGCACTTCTTTTTGCTATAATTTTTCGCAAACGTTAGCCAAATAAGCGTTATACAAGAATATGCAATGATTTTATCA